>OZ035828.1:4308684-4486184 GCA_964034765.1 Knipowitschia caucasica
ACCCATCCATTACCCCTCTATAATCCCCCAATCTACATACTTCCCCTATATTAATAAAAATTTCCTCCAAATATCAACCCCTCCCCAAACAACCCCACTCAAACTACACAATAAAATCATCAAATAATTACAAACATACAACAATAAAATAAAACTAAAACAAACCCCAAACATTTACAAACCATATACACACCACAAAACCACATAATCCCCCATAAAATTAAATTTTTCACAAAATTATTTACAATCATACCTCTTTCAAATTATTCTCACCTATAGATAGAGAGTAGAGAGAAGGAGAGAGATATATTACAAATATATATTATATATCATATACACATATAAACTCCACCCATATAAAATATTATACAAATAATAATCACTTCACTTATAAACCAATCACTTAACTCTCTTATTTCTCAAAATTCATCTAACATCAATTCTTTCTAAAATTCACCCTACACCACATAAATATATTTCAATACAATAAAATAATAAAAAAAAATTATTTTAAAAATAAAATTACTTATTTACCAACCCATATCAACCCTTTTACCTTCCCTACAAGATGAGAGATAGATATTAGAGAGAGATCTCTCTCTCACACTCGCACACTCAAAAACAAAACCACAAACACATATACCAAAATCCACTAAAAATAAAACACACATAAATATCAATTCTATATATCTTTTACAACTCAATTAACACTCCCCCTATATAAAATACCAATTTCAATAACCATTAAATTTTATCATAACAAACCTACCTCACACGCTCATCATTGTATAGTCTTTACTATACTATTCACCCAAATACATAAAACTAAATCAATCCATACATACTCTAACCAAACTAAAACACCTAAAATCATACTCAATTACCAATTTCATTAAAAAACTTAAAAAAAACAACCCAATTAAACAACAAAATCATATAGACAGATAGAGAGCAGACGTCATATATTCAAATAACACCACTACAACACACAATAACAACTAATCACCACATACCAAATTTTTAATTTAAATATCAAATATATCTAAATACTACACCCCACCTTACCCAATCCCATTCACACCAATTCAACATCAAACAAAACAAAACCCATTATACCATATCACTCAACACCCCATCATATATCAACCAACACACCAAATAAAATTAAACACACCACAAACACTCAACCACCAACCTAAACAACCAACACAAACCACAAACAACACCAAAACACCAAACACTAAACAAACCCATATAAAATAACATCATCCTACTACCAACACCAAACCAAAACCCATTCTTCCATCTAATATCTCCTAATATCATCCTATCCACTAAAAAAAAATCCTACCAATTCCTTCTCATTTCCACACCCCATACCCACTTTCTTCATTAATACCATCCTCTACAACAAATATTTATCTCTCCCATCCCACCCCCACCCACCCCCCCCCCCCAATAACCAAAATATCAATTATATCCCTATTAACACCCACCTAACACCACCCATCTATATCTCTACTCTATCTCTCAACCCAAATAATTCCTAACAACCTTACACATCATTACCCACAAATTTTCAAATTCTCTACACAAATAATTCATATTACAATAACAACAAATCTTAAATAACATAAAACATTCACTCCAACTTTCTAATTAAATTTCCTTACTATTAAACAATACCTAAATCTTTACAAACCTACAATTATTCAAACCCACCAATTATTCTCCCCTCTTCTATCTTATCTAAATCTATTTTTTCATCCCCAATTCACTACCCCCCCTAACCAAATACTAAATAAACCAATACATTACCATCTAAAAATTCCCTCTCCCCTCCCTCACATTTCTTCTCTTAATTAAACTTTATTCTTCACTACCACCTATACTCTAACTCTACCATTAAAATAATACTATATAATAACTTACTAAAAAATGAGAAATATCTCGATTTATATCCCACCCCCACCCACTCAAAAAACCCCCCCCCACATCACAAGAGAATATAGAGTATAGATATATATAGAATCCACAATATATAATAACATATAATTAATAAACACCTAACTACAAAATTACAATTCCCTACTATCATCATTCAAAACAACCCCATACTATTAATTCTCTCCAACACGCTACATCCTACCCTAACATCCAATATAAATATAACTCCCTCCCTAAAAAAAAACATCAAAAAATACAAATACCAATCACCCATCCCCTTCTCTTCACTACCCACACATTTTCA
Organism: Knipowitschia caucasica; assembly: GCA_964034765.1. Taxonomy (NCBI): domain Eukaryota; kingdom Metazoa; phylum Chordata; class Actinopteri; order Gobiiformes; family Gobiidae; genus Knipowitschia; species Knipowitschia caucasica. The sequence goes on from OZ035828.1 coordinate 4,310,936, forward strand.
TCCACAACATTTACCCCTCCACACACAAATTACAACTATCCTCCCCATCTTAAAATAAAACCTCTATCAATTCACCACAATACCTAACCAAAACAAAACACTTAAATCCCCACCCCCCAGATAGATATATTGATAGAGATAGAGATATATCTTCACCCTAACTCCATAAACAAAACACCCTCTAAATCACCAATTTACACTTACTTCTTTACTCTCAAATATATAACTAATTCTCACCCCATATAAAAAACAACCACCCCCATCCAAAACCCAAAAAAAATCATATATCTATATTATCTCACCATCCAACCCCCCCATCCATATCCCAAAAAAAAAACTCCCACCCCCCCCTATCCCCAAAAAAAATCACTCAAATTCACCAATTCCCATACCCCCCTACAAACAATCTATTCAAACATCATCCAATTCTTTAAACATTCCAAAAACCCCCTCTTCTCCCAAAAAAACCAAAACAACCCAATACCAACAACATCAACCCATACCAATAAACCAAAAACACTATTAATCAAATAACTCCCCATCTCATCACCCCCCAACAATCACAAATTCAACCTCCCAACATAAAATAATCCCTCTTACATCCCAACCAATCCCACAAATCAACCTCCCCATCTCCATTTATAATTTTAAAAAAAAATATTAACCAAAACCTCATATTAAAAATAAACATTACCAATCCTTCTCTCTCACTCTCTACTCTCTCTCTCATAACTTAAAAACAAATAAATAACAAACAAACCAAACACAAATATCCAACTATCTTATACTATCTCAATATCCCAAACCTTTATAAAACAATTTTCCCCAAAACTCCCCCCCCATCAACTCCAACCATCAAATCAAATAAAACCTTAAACCCCCAACCCCCACCCTACAAAAAAATCCACATTCTTACATATACAATAACCCCCAAAAACTCCCCATTAATAACCATATCCACCACCCCCAACCTATCAAACCCCCAAACACCAACACCCCCTCAAATCACATCCCTCCCACTATAAACACACCCCACATCACATCATAAAACTCCTCCTCATAAATTCCAATCAAATATTTAAATTATCATCCCACCACTCATTTAACTTCACACCCTCAAACACCTTACATACGAGCACGACTGCTCCACAACTAAACTTCCCCCCATTCCATCCACCCCACCAATACAAACTCAACCCAACACCACACAAACCCAAACCACCCCCACAAACACCAAAACACCCCCACAAAAAAAAAAAAAAAACCAACCCAATACCAACCACACAAAACACCACCAACAAAAACAACCACAAACACAACAACAACCCCACACAAAACAAACCCACAAAAAAAAAAAACAACCCCAAACACCACAAAAAAAAACACCCACAATACCAACAAAAACACAACAAACACACCACAAAAAACACACCCACACATACCAAAACACAAAAACACACAACAAACAACTCCACCTACCCACCCCCAACACCCACCCAACCAACCAAAACACCACCAACCCCCAACCCACCCCAATCATCTTCAACCACCAACCAAAACAAAAAACAACCCCCCCCCCCACAAAAAACCAATATATAATTCCACCCAATCACAAACAAACCAAACAAAAAATATCCCAAAACCCCCAAAATACCACAAAACAAAACCACCAACCCACACAAAAAACCCCACAAAAAAAAAAAAAAACAACAAACAACAAACCCTCCCCACAAACCCAAAACAAAAAATAAACAACCAACAACCACAAACCAACCCACACAACAAACAAACACCCCCAACAAAAAAACCCCCTCCAAACCAAAACCAATAACAAAAAACACAAAAACATACAAACAACCCACTTCATACTCTCTACACAAAAACAAAAAAACAAACAAAACCAACAAACAAACCACACCCACAAACCCCACAAACCCAACCCCCCAAACAACACCCCCACCCCCCCCCCAAACAACACCCCCCACACCAAAACCCCCCCACCCCCCACAAAAACCACCCCCCCCTCACACACTCCACACACCAACACACCCCAACCCCACCAAAACCCAACCCACCACCACACAACACCACCCCACCACCCCCACAAACCCAACAAAAAAAAATCCTAAACCAAAAAAAACCACCAAACACACAAACCCAAAACCAAAACCCAAACAACACAAAAAAAAAAAAAAAAATCAAACATCAATAAAATAAAAAAAACACACACCACCACCAAAAACACAAACAAACAACCCCCCACCACCCAACCCACACCCCAAAACACCCCCACCACAACAAACAACCCCCCAACCCACCAACCCCACCACAAAACAACCACAAACAAAAAACCAAAACAAACCACAACAAACACCACACCAACCAAACCCACACAACAAACAACAAACAACACACCCCCCCACCCAAAAAAAAACCAAAAACCCCAAAACCCCCAAAAACCCCCCACCCAAACCCACACAACAAAACCCACCCAAAACCCATACCCAACACCCCCCCCCAAACACCAACCACCCACCCCACCAAAAAAACACACCAAAACCCACACACCACAACCCAAAACACCCAACCACACAACCACCCCCAACCAAACACATAAACACCCAACAACCACACACAAAAAACCACCAAACCACCCCCCCCTACCAAAAAACCCCCCAACCCCCACAAACCACCCCACCCACACCACCAAAACCAAACCACACAACCACCACCCACCAATCAACAACCCCAACCCCAACACAAACCCACACCCAACCCCAAAACACAAACCCACCACAACCCCAAAAAAAAACAACCCCCAAAAAACACCCACCCAACCAACCCTCCACCACAAACACCACCCCACACATAACAAAAACCCCAAATCCCCCCCCCCCCCAAAACCCCACAACCACCCCCCACCCCCACCACACACACTCTCACCCAAAACCAAAAAAACACCACCCACCCACCACCCCAACACCCCCAAACACCAACACCCCACCACAAACAACCACCCACACACCACTCCACAACAACACCACACCCCCCACAAACCCAACCCACCAACCACACACCTTTCTCACTCATACACCCAAAACAAAACACAAAACCCCAACAACCCAAACCCAAAAAAACACCATACACTCCTCCACACCCCCCAAACCCCAACAAACCAAATACACAACACCACCTAAAAATAACTTAAAAAATAACTTACTAATATCCCCTTCACAAACAAACACAATAAAAAAACCAAAAAAAATAAACTCACAACCATCTACCCATACTCACACATATTAATCCACCATCCTACAACAAAAAAACAAAAACTCCATCCAACCCCACATCAAACCTACCAACTAAACATCAAATTCTCACCACATAAACCTACCCCACAACCCAACATATACACAACATACACCCCCCCAAATCCATCTAAAATTTCAATACCATCCCCCTTCCATCAACACCCCCCCCACCATTCCTCAAAAACCTCAAATAACTTCTCTCTTCTCTTTAAAACCACACATACAAAAAAAAAACAAACCCACTCAACCATAACAACCCACTCTTTCAAGATGATATATATATATATAGATAACATATCATCTAAAAAACCACAACACAAAACACCAAAAAAAAAAAAAAAAACCCCCAACCATCCATACAAAATACCACAACAAAACCAACAACAATAAATACCAAAAAAACCAAAACACCACACAACCCCCCCCAATCAAAAAAACCAAAACAAAAACCACCCCCCACTACAACACCCCCAAACACACAACCCAAAAAAACCCCCACACCCACAAAAAAACACCCCCTAACCCACCCAAACCCCAAACACAACTCCCCCACAAACAACGCAAAACCAAAAAACCAAAACAACAAAAAAACCACAACACAAAAACCAAAACACAACCCAACACCACACACAAACCACCCAACCCCCCACCCAACCCCCCAATCACCCCAAAACACAAAAAAACACACCAAAAACCAAATACAAAAACAACCCCCACTCAAAATTAAACAAAAACCAACAAAACAACAATCAACTCTCGATATCGCTCTCTCTCTATCTAACCACATAAAAAACCAACCCCCCCTCAATACACACCCACCCACAACCACAACCAAACCCCAACCACACACCCCCACACAACCACACAAACACCCCACAAAACCCCCCCCCACACCCCACAACACCCCAACAAACCAACACCCCCAACACCACAAACAACAACCTCCTCTCTATACTATCTATCATCTATACACAACAACACCACCACACCACCCAACAAAAACACCAACACCACCACCCATATATCACTACAACCACCCCAACCAAACCACAACAAACCAACCAACACCAAACCAAATCCAAAAAACAAAACACAAAACAATACACACCACCCACCCCCAACCCCCCAACCCCCCACCACCCCCAAAACCAAAAAACACCACAACACAACAACCACAACACCCCACCCAACACCCCACCCACACCACCCAACAACCAAAAAAAACACCACCAAAACCCCACCCAAACCACCCATACACCAACAACCTCCAACAACACACCCACCATCCAACACCAACCACAACCAATACCAACCACTAAACCCAAACCACAACACCACACCAAAACTCACAAAACAAAACCTACCCCACCCCAAAACACCAACATCCCACATACAATACCCCCAAAAAACAAACCACCCCACTACCCCACCCATACCCACACCCTACACAAAGATCATACTAGCACATCGATCCTCGACATCTCTCACTCTACACACTCACACACACACCCACACCCCCAACCCCACCATCACCACTACATCCAAACCCCCATAACCCCCCCCCCAAACCAAACCAAACAAACACCACCCACCACCACCACCCCCCCCCCACCCCCCCCCCCCACCCACCACCCCCACCCCCCAAACCCCCCACAACACCCCCCACCCACACCCACCACCCAACCCCCAACCACCACCCAACCAACACCACACCCCCCCAAACCACCCCCCCCCCCCCCCAACCCACCCCCCCCCCCCCCCCCCCACCCCCCCCCCCCCCCAAACACAACAACCCAAACAAACCCCCAAACCCAACCCCCCCCCCAACCCCCCCCCCCCAACCACACCCCCCCCCCCCCCCACCCCCCCCCCCCACCACCCCCCCCCCCCCCCCCCCAACCACCCCCCACCCCCCCCCCCCCCCCACCCAACCCACACCCCCCACACACCCCACCAACCCCCCCACCCCCAAACCCCCCCAAAAAAAACACACCCCAACAACAACCCCAACCACCAACCCAAACCCCACACCACCCACCACCACCACACACCACACCAAACCACCCAAACCCCCCCCCCCACCCCCCCCCAACCCAACACACCCCAACCCCCCCCCCCCACCACCCAAACACCAACCCCACCCCCCAAACCCCCCCCCACAAACACAAACCCCCACACTCTCACCCACCACCACCCCAACCCACCCCAAAACACCCCAACCCAAACCCCACCCCACCCAAACCCACCCCAAACCCCCCACCCACACAACCAACACCCCCCCCCACACCCCACCACCCACAACCAACACCCCCCCCCACCCAACCCCCCCCAAACCCACCACCCCAACCACAACACACACACCCCCCCCCCACCCCCCCCCCCCCCCCCCCCCCCCCAAAACCAAAACCCCCCCACCCACACACCCACCCCCCCCCACACTACCCCCCCCCCAACACCCCCCCCCCCCCAACCCCACACACACCCCCCCCAAACCCCCAACACACACAACCAACCCCCCCACACCCCACCACCCAACCAACCCCCCAACCCCCCCACCCCCCCCACCCCCCCCCCCCCCCCCCCCCCCCACAACACAACACCAACCCAACCAAAAACAAACAACCCCCCCCAACCCCCCCCAAAACCAACCACACACCCAACCACCCCCCCAACCCCCCCCCAACCCACCCCCCCCCCCAAACCAAACCCCCACCCCACCCACCACCCCCAACCCCCCAACCCCCCAAACACCACAACACCACCCCCCCCCCCTCCAACCCCCCCCAACACACCCCCCACACCCCCCAACACCCAACCCCACAAAACAACCCCCCCAAAACACACCACACCACAAAAACCCCACCAACCCACCCCCCACCCCCAAACCAAAACCACAAACAACACCAAAACCAAACAACACACAAACAACCCAACAAAAAATAAACACCCCACACAACAAATACAACCAACACCACCCCCAAAACCAACAAACAACCCCCCCCAACCACACACCCAACACCCCAACAACACCCACCAAAAACCCACAACACACCCCCCCCAACACCACAACTCCACCCCACCACCACCACTCCAACCCAAACCCCACAAACACAAAAACAACCACATCAACACACATCCATCTCTATAATAATCCATAAACAATATTTACATCAATATCCTACTTATTAATACACTTTCCCACATACCACATTAACACATTATAATACTACATATCATTATTTTTACATTTTCCCCACAACACATTTTTCAATAAATACCCCATATTCATCCTCTACCACAATACCATTATCCCTAATTACCCAAATTCATTTCAACAACCCTCCTAACCCACATCACCCCCCTCCCCTAAACCCAAAAACAATAAAACACCACAAAACATCACATCAACACACCCCTCGCTCACGCTCGCTCGCTCGCTCATCGCTCGCTCGCTCGCTCGCTCGCTTAAAACTCCATATTAATACACACAACCAACACCCATATTTAAAATTTTTTACTATTTTCATTTTAAACTTTCATTTCCATAATTCAATAAAAACCCACCACTTACACACTCCCAATTATAAAACCACAAAAATACATCCCATCTCAAACAACCAACCCCAAATCAATCAATCAATAAATCAATATGAGAGATGATATGAGATATATATTACTTTCCTTAATCCCCTCTCCAATCCCCCCCACATTCCATAATCCTTTTACCACCATAATCATCTTATTAACCCTCTATTTACTTTTCGCAATGATACTTGCTGTTTTCAGCTCTGTATTTACACCACCAACAAAAATGCAATAATAAATTTTGTAAGTAAAATAACATGCACCATAGACCATGCATACCCAACCACATGGAACCCGAATGTCTGCACGGTTCCCCAAGTCATACAATTCATTACAACTGCGACTCCACCCACTGTCAAACCATCTGTTAAAGGCATAAATAGAAAAAAATATCAACTCTTGTAATCTCCTGTACTACGAGCTACATTAGAGTGGCTGAAAATGTTTTAATTCTCACCATATGGATGTAAATATTATACCATGCATACAAATTGAGGTTAATGTATTGCGCAAAAAGCAGAAATATCTGGTAACTTTCAGTTTAACATTGAAACCATTGTCCAACTTCAAGACGATTTCTGTCTCGCAGTCTATAGAAACAAGAATAAACCAAATAAAAAAAAAAACAAACAATAAAAAAAAAACAAACAAACAAAAAAAAAAAACAACCCCAAAAAACAAAAAAAAAAAAACCAAAAAAAAAAAAAAAAAAAAAAAAAAAAAATAAAAACAAAAAAAATAATACAAAATAAAAACAAAAAAAAAAAAACACAAACAAAACAATCAAATAATGTCTCAATCCCTAAACAAAATAAACATAATAAGAAAACCTTTACATTTATTAACACTACCCCAATAATATAAACATTTAAAACATATACACACAAAAGATATATAGAGTATTATTAAAAACTAAAATCAAAATACATTTCAATTCATAAAACACTTCCATAATATAAACCAATAATTAACAAACATCAACTCTCCAAATCACTCTATCTACCCCAATACAATCACCACACCCACAATCAACAATAAAATATCATCCACCAAAAATATTGTATCAAACATATCCAAAAAAACACTTCAATTTTCACCTACCAACAAAAAAATAAAAAAAAAAAAAAATTTTCCCATTATACCACTATACCACCTACCCCCTAAAAACCCTTCACAACAACTTCTAAAACAATAAAAAAAATTACACAACAAAATATTAAAAACAAAACAAAAACCTACCTCCAATTCCCAAACCCTTCTTCTATTAACCCATCTATCCTACCATTCATCAATTAAACTTTATACATAAATACCATAAATATCCAATACTTTCAAATATTACCCCTCCAATTTAATTAAACCAATCTCCATTCACAACCTACAATTAATATACCCCCAAAAATATTTTCAAATAAAAACACAAACCACTCAATTACATTATTTCTAAATACTTACACTTTTATTACATATACAACAACTCATCTTAAAACTTAAACACACTATCCAAAACAAAAAAACATCATCAAAAATTCCTTATCTCATCATCTAATTAAAAATAAAAAATTTTTTCAAAAATTACAAACTCAAATTCTTTATATAACATAATTAAATATCATAACATGTAAATATCACATATAAAATAAAACACAATAAAAAAGTTTCATAACTTCATACAATTAATACACATAATTTAATTATTACTTATCTATTATATAACCTTATTAAATTTATAAAATTTCTAATATCATTAATTTTCATCCCTTTGCTCTACCTAGAGAGTGAGTAGAGAGAATCCCCTATATCATTAATTACGCTACTCGCGCGCACTCTATTAAACTCTTCAGCTATCACACAACATATCAAAACACACCAACCAAGAATTAAAAACTTTGAAATAGTATTCCTAATACTAATAATTAAAAATATACCAATACTTAAAAACCTTAATCTAACATACTATAATAAAACCTCATAATAACTTACATATTCAATAATAACATAACTAAACAATAAACATATAATAATTATTAAATAAAATTTAAACTTTTATTAAAAATTTACATTATTTACCCACACTCCGTTCGTATTAAGTGCACTTGCCCTATCAACTCTCTCTCACACAATTAAATAAAAAAAAATTAATAACAAAAAAAATTTCAAATTTATAAAAATTCACCATAATTAATAAAAAACTCATAAAAAAACTTAAAACATTTCAACCAACACATACAAACTCTAATACTACCACCAAAAATCTCTTCTCAATATACAATAAATCAATTTCATATTAAAAGAATAAATATATATAAAATACTTTGAAATATAAATCTTACTATTTACTAAAAATATCACATAATCAACATTAAAAATAAAAAAAACCAATATTTATAACAACTATAAAAATAAAAATACCAAACAATATACAAATACATAAAAAATAACTTAACAATACTAACCCTTTCCTACAAATCCAAAAAAATTTAAAAAATACAAATAATAAAAAACCTCAAAAAAACCACTATCAACCCATCATAATATAACCCATACCAACATATTTAAAACAATATAAAATAATATTAAAAACATAAAAAATACACTTTAAACATCTCATAAAGTTCCCAACTCTTAAAATTATAACCCACATATCCCAAAAATCAAATAAAAATACTAAATATATTCAAAAATCTAACATATATTTAAATCACCCTATAAACAATATAATTCTACAAAATATAAAAATCTAATCCAAAACAATTTCCTTAACATAAAAATTACAAAACTATAACCAAAATTATAAAATAAAAACTAAATTCCAAAAAAAAAAAATATCAATAACATCCAAAAAAAAAATAAAAATATAATAAACAATAAACTCATCCAAAACAAAACAACAATACTTCAACAATCATTTAACTAACATACTCAAACTTCCCTAAATTTTCCTTATTAAAAAAAAAATATCACAACCATCAATAAATTCATATCATAAAAACTTTACATATAATAATAATTATTACAAAACACCAACAATCCCTATCCCACCTATAAAAAAAAATACATATAATAATAATATATCTATATCTAAATATAAACAATATATTTTACTCACCACTTTAAATAAAACCACCCCCATCTTCATTCTAAAATATATAAACCTAAAAAAAACAATTTTTCACAAAATAATCATCTTTCAAGAGAAAAAATCAAAAATAAATTATTTCTATATAATTAAAATAAACTTATATAATAATATTTTATAATCTTAACAACAATATAATAATTAAAAACTAAAAAACAATTAAAAACAAAAACCATTCCCAACTAAAATCAAATCTATATTTATCTAACAATATAACTATACTAAAATTCTAAACATAAAAAAATAAACACGCAAATAAACAACTCACCCTAAACCCCTCTAACCCAATCCTTCAATTTTTTCAACCAAACCCATTCTATCTCAATACCACACAAAAATTTCAAAAAACCTATCCAAATATCCACATAAATCTGCACCTATAAATATACTTATTGAAAACTCACACCCAATAAATCTTACCCTTTTCAATAACACACTCAAACCCTTAACCCCACTAACCACAATCAACTCCTTACACCTTAACCACCCCACCCTCCCACACATCAAATCCCCCTTTAAATAATTATAATACAAAAAAACCACCCCAACCCAATATTTCCCCAAAATTCATTAAAAAAAACATTATACACATCAAACACAAATAAAACACAAAATATCCCCCCCCTCTAAAACCACCCATATTCAACCAAACTACCCCAAACTCATAAAATACCCACACCTATAACACCAACAAATTTACAATTCCCAAATTACACTACAAAAACAAAAAAACATAAAATAAAACACAATTCAATATATTATTATATACAATAACACAAAAAATCATATATATTATATAAAAGATATAAATAAAATAACAAATATAAATAATCCCCTCAACACATCCATAAAAATTAATATTAAATTTTATTATTAACCATTCCTTGTCTAATTAATTTTATAAATACATACACACTATATCTACAAATAGTGATAGTGAGAGATGAGTATATAGAGTATAAAAAAAAATACATCCATTTAAATATAATTTAGAAAAAATTACAACATATCATTTAATACTTACTATATAAACTCATTCCTTCCATCAACAACATAACAATACTTATTAACCACCAATTCATCCACTCAAATACAAACATACAAAAAACACAAAAAAATATTTAAAAAAAAAATCATCTCTAACCCCTATATAAATACTTCCAACTATATATTAAAATAAACCAATCCCTTATATAACCAAACATATTTTTCAAAAAAAAACCTCTAAACTCTCTACTCCTAATAACAAAATATACCATAATATACAATAACAACATTATCAATTATCACTCATATACCAAAATATATACACACATTTCAAATCTCCCATAACATTATAAACCCCTCCCACATCATAATATCAACATCAACCCAAAAATAAAAACCATTCTCAAAAACCTTAAATCCCACATCATAATACTACATTAATACATTATATATATATTATAAAATTAACCCCATAAAACCACCATTATTATACACAACCAAACTAAACTCAAATAACCCCAACTATCTCAAAAATACCTAAACACCAATCAAATAAATCACCAAATTCAAAAATCATAAAATCCTACAAAAAATAATTAAACCTCAAAAAACAACACCAACTTAACAACATAAATCAAGAGATAACAATAAAAACACAATAACAAAAAACAAACATAACATACCACAAATAATTATCAAACAAATTCATGCACCACAACACCAACAAAAAATAACTCCACCAATCCACACATACCACCATAACAACATCCAAATAATCATATACACATTCAACTCAATACACCCCCCTTCCACCCCCACCATCCCCACATATACTAAACTACAAATTACATTCCACAAAAAATTACAAAAAAAACCACAAAAAATAAATCACCTCCCCATAAATCCAATATAAATATCATCAACCCAAAAAATAATCAAAAAACATACCTTTCAACAAATTAAAATATATCTTACTTTAATAGAGATATACTCCTCATTATTCAAAACCTCTCCAACCAATACAAATTATACACATATAACCAACCCCAACATAAAACCTTAATAAAAGAGAGACTATCATAACCATAACACCCCATAAGAGAGAGAGAGAGAGAGATATACAACACATATAATCTATCCCCATCAACACCTATTCCCAATATAATTTAATAATTACCCTAAAGGATGATATGATATAGAGAGAGAGATGTGTCATTCTCTTCCCCATAAATCTAATTCATTAAACCATACCCCCATACAACGAAACATCACAAAATCCAAAAAATTCCACAAACCCCCAAATAAATCATTAACAAAAACACATCATTTTCCAACCCCCAAATCAAACATACATATACTACTCATCCTTAAAAAAAAAAACATAACCATATTCCTATTTCTACAATACATCCCAATAATGAAATCTTCCATTACCATATTTATAATAAATATCTATACAAAAACCAAACAACAACAAAATATTTATTCATTATCCTAACCAATCATACTATCAAAATATTATTTACTTTACTTAATTACAAAATCTATTTTAAACCTCATATTTTAACTATAACCACACAACCACACCACCCAAAACATAACAAATAACACCATAAATAACCCCTATACCACCTATAACTAAATCACCCCCCCCACCATCTCGAACCACCACCTCACCCCCCCCAAAACAACCAACCCACCCATAACCTACCCCCCCTCACCTACACCTACACACTTACCCACTTACCCCCCACCATCCCATTTTAATTTTCTCTACTTAATCCTCTCCACCTTCTAAATAACTTATATTTTTTATTCCTTTCCTCTTCCCATCCCTTTTTCATTTTTTTTTCCCCACCTCTTTTTCTCTTCTTTCCACTACCACTTCCTCTTCTCTATTCTTTTCTCACCTTCACTCTCTTCCTCCTCTCTCCTACACTATCTCTTTCACACTCTTACCATTTCCACACACCCACCAACCACTCCTTACTCCACCCCCACATATCCACCATCCATTCTCATAACAAATACAAACCCCTACCTTTATCACAACACCCACCAACACACACTACCAACCACCCCCACCCACCACTAAATATAACCCCACACCATTAATACACCCCTCAACACCCACCAACCACCACCCACCTACAACACATTATATAAATCTATAAAACCCCCAATCCTAAACATTTTTCATATATTTCCTATACTCATTTTTTAATATATTCCTCATCACTTATTATTTAATAAAATCTTATTAATTATAATATTTTTATTATTCTTTCTTTCCTCAACAATTACCTCCAATCAATCACATCATTACTCACCTCAAACCACAACCCCTCAACCCTCTCAATCCACCTTTCTCAATCCTCTAAAAACCCTAATAATATATTATTATATTTAAACTAATCCTATTTTAAATCCTAACAATACCATCCCATAAAAAAATTCCTACTATTCTTTCCAACTTATACCCATTCATTATCACCAATAATCCACTTAAATAAATTATATCTCCATTTTCTACCAATTCATAAAAAACCCCATCACCCAAAAAATATCATAAAATCATATCTCCACCCTATATCTACTCAAATCACCAAAACAATATAACATTCAACCCATTCTATATCAATTTAAAATTACCTAAACTCAATTTTCCAATATCATTCCCCCACTAAATAATTAATCATCTCTACTAAAAATCCCACATTATTCATTCTTAAAAATCATTAACCACCTATAACCATTATATATACTTCTCTTTCATACTAATATACACACAGAGATATATATAGAGAGGATATACAACAATACAATTAATTATCCTCTTCTTCTATACCTTAACACCTTCATTTTTTTTTCACCCCACCATTCCATTTTAACAATATAAAAACATTCTTATTCATCATTACAACCCCATACATCCTTCATTAATAACCCACTCCAATCCCCAAATATTCCCTCCTCTCTTTCCTTTAATAAAATTTATACCTCCATTATATTAACATATAAATATTTCCCCTCTCACATATATTCTTAATCTATTATTTAACTCCATTCCACTTAACCCTCCTATACATCCACTACACATATAAAATTTAATAAAACATTTCATCCAACATATCAACCCCTTCCAAACCCTACATACACAATACAATATCACAATAAATACAAAATAACTCAATAAAATAAAATACACAAAAACCAACATTACACACCATAATATAACACCCAAAAACAATCCATAAAAATTCTCTCTTTATTATCCAAAATTATTAATACTTACCTCTTTCATTCTTCCCCACCCTCAATCTAAATTAAACTATACCTATATTATACTTCATGTAAATTAACTACACCCATTTAATAAAACATAATATCACTTCTTTTAAAACATTAAACTTAAAATCCTATTTATATTTCTTACCAATACAATTATTTACATATATTAATACAACAAATCAATATATTTTACATAAATTAATAGTAAAAAAATTTATAATTTTATCTTATTTACAATACAAATAACCCTTTTTAACTAATTCAATATTGTTATTTATTCAAAAAAACCCATAAATATAATAAAAATCAATATTTTATAATCCAAAAATAAACATACACCATTCTAAATATAAACTTTTATATTTCTTTTTTTAAACTCAATTAAATCCCTATCGAGAGAGATTTACAATATCTAATTAAATTCACACCTTACAAAAAAAATAATACATACCTACATATTTCTATCATATCAAACAAACTACCATAAATCCATACTAAATATCTAACAAATAAAACACCTCAACATAATATAAATACCATTTTTCAAAAAAAACTCCAAACAAATAAAAATCTAATAAAACTCATTAAAATTATAAATACTCCATATATTAAAATTAACTAATAAAACCACATAATCAGATGAGAGAGAGAGATAAAACTCAAATTTTTAATATAAATATAAAATTATTATTCTAAATACCTCCCCCCACCCAACCTTACTAATTCCCCAATTCAACTTCACAACAAAAAACACCACACATTATACATTATCATAAAAACCCATAATCTATTAAAAAACAAAATCAACCTTTCAAAAAAACTAACATCAATAACCACAACTAAAAAACCACAACCCAAAAAAAAAAAAACCTTACAAAACACAACACTAAAAAATACCAATTCAAAACCCCTAACATATCATACATACAACAACAAAAACCATTTCCTATCATATATCCCCTATATTCATCTATCCACCAAAAACAATCCTAAAAATTCTTATATTCCACAACCCACATACCACTTATTCATTAATACCATCTACTACCAACATATGTTCTATTCTCCCCATTCCACCCCCCCACCCACCACACACCACTCCAATACTCATATATATTACATTCTCTTAACACCAACACTACCCAACTACAACCAAACAATCAAACCAAACTTATTCCTTAAACAACCTTCAACATCATTAAAACAATTCACTTCTTACAAAAATTACCATTTTATTCCATAACAATTTAAATACATAAAAAATTCAATACCACTTTCTATTAAATTTTCCCTATTTAAAAAACCTAAATTTTACACCTAAATATTAACCCACCATTTATTCTCCAATCTTCCTATCTTATTAATTCCTATTATTCATTCATTCCCCAATTCACTACCCCCCCCCTAACCCACATACTAACATAAACTCTCGCAAAAATTAACATTCTAAAATTCCCACTCTCCCCTACTCACATCTTCTTTTCAATTAAAACTATTATTATTCACTACCACCTCTATCTATCTCTAATAAAAAATAATTCTTTACAAACCTTATCTTATATATCCCAACCCCCCCACTCAAAAAAAACACATAATAATCCTCCAACAACATTCTAACCTATCCATCATAATATCAATAAATTTAATCTAACCCATAACTAAATAATTAAATTAACCAATATACAATAAATATAAAAATTCCAATATACTATATAATTCATACACTACCTACATCATAACATCAAATTTACATTATCATAACCTCCATAACCTAAAATTAAAATAATTCCCCAACACTCAAATTTCAAATTAAAAATAAACCAAATACCAAATCCTATTAACATAAAATACTTTCCATCAAATAACATTAACCACTAACACAAAAATAAACTATAAATTCATTCTTCAATATTAACTTCTTAATTCACACCAATCTAACAAAAACAAAACACCTTTAAATACACCCATACTCAATTCTATAAACAAATAACTAACACTACATTAAAAAAAACCAACTAAATAAATAACAAATTTCAAACCTTACTTCTTTACATCCTAATCTTCTAACTAATTCTCTCCCATATCAAAAAACCCACATCCTTCAAAAAAAAAAAAAAAAACAACTCTCCCCATCAACCCCAATCATATCAAAAAAAACTTCCACCCCCCTTAGATTCTCTATCTTGCGATCTATATACTTCTCATATCATCCTCATACCATACCCTAAAAAATCTTATTATCACCTCTCGAAACAATTTTAAATTTTTTTCCAAAACCTATCTCATATAAAAACATAAACATCAAATCATATACTCATATATAGAACGCACCTCTACATCGCTTCCAAATAAAAAAATACCATTCTTCTTATTAAATAAAATCCAAAATTCTTCACCCAAACATTCAAATTCAATAACATTCATAAATAACTCCTCTTACAATCCAAATAAAAATCCAAAACATATAACTAACTCAATTCAAAATTAAACAAAACTCTATTAAATAAAATCCAAAATCATATACAAAATATTAAAACTTATTAAAAACTAAACAACCTAATCATAATAAATTCAAATATCTATCAATCTCATTATCAAACTACTATTAATAAACAATCTTTTACCAAAATCACCATCAACTCACATCATATCCAAATAAAACATTCAATACCCCAACCATTACAAAACATCACATTTTATCTTCAATAACCCCTATAACTAAATAAATTATATCCAATATAAACCCACCACATATCAACCCCCAAACAAACCCTCAAATAATCCCTATCTAATAAAACACACAAAACCTCAAAAAAAATACTATAAAAAATAAATAAATAAATAATATAATATTACTCTACACACCTACTCCCTACTCATACTACTCTTTTATCCCAACCCTCAACACTAATAAATATTCCATACAGCAGAATCAGATACAACCAATACACAATCCCTATACCAACCACACTTTATCCAACCCAACCCACTTTCAACTATAATCAACTCTCTCACGCTCGCGCAAATCATATTTAATTAATTATTTAAAATCAAATAACCTCCTCACCATTATCTTAACATACCCAACAAACTAAAACAATCATACTTAAAAATAAATAAAATAAATAAAAACCAACAAAACACTAATAAAAATCAACAAAATACCAACTAATCATAACTACCGCTATCAAACACACCACATCACCCTTTAACTCATAAATCTCTCCCACACCTTACTCACTACCCTCATCCACACCAAAACCAAAACATTTCTTCTTCTCACCAAACCAACACCCCCTATTATCTTAAAACTCCAACATATAATAAAAAATCCCCCAACAAAAAAACATTCACCCTCTCAATACTTATCTAGAGCTCTACTAAAACATAACATATCTTACACCAATATTCACAAAAAAACATCATCCAAACAAAAAAAACAATAATAATAATAATCTTCTCAAACAATATATCCTCCATAACTTAAAACATTATTTACTATCTTCCTTCTATACACCCCCTTCATAATACCAACCCCCTACAAATACATCCATCCTAACCAACTCCACCATATCACATTTTAACTGCTCATGATAGTATATATAGATATCCATATATCTACCCCAAACCAATATAATCAATCAAAACAAATCTAAAACATTATATTATAATAAATAAAAACTTCCTATTAACTAATATCACATTCAAACAACACAACTATTCATATACCCCATCACCCACACCCTATTACTCTCCCCCCCAATACCATTCCTAAAACCTCCCCCCCCCTCTTTCATCAATATCAAACCCATCACTACATAACTCACAACAACAAAAACACCAACCCTAACCTAACATTCCTCTCCACCTCCTAACACATATTAAACTACATAAATCATTAAATCTCCCTTATTCAAAAATATTACACAAAAATACCTATCCCCTATTACAAATCAACAAATTTCTATATATCCATATTTATTTTAATCCCTTCTTTTGTTTTTATAAAATATTACAAACTCACTATCACTTTAATTAATCAATACCCCACCCCCCCCCTCCCAAAAAAAATAAAACTATCCTTTATCCCCACTAATTATTAATACCTAAAAAACCCCACACCAAAAAAACCAACACCTAAAATAATGATAGAGATTAGAGATAGAAAAACAAATATCAACCCTTCCCACTTACCCCCACTATTAAATACTCATAAACTCTCATACATACAACCCAAACAATATCTACCTTATAAACCTCAACCCCCCAAATACACAAAAACCTACAAATTAACAAACATCATTATATCCACCTCTTTCATACATCACACCAAATACTACCACCAAATCAACCAATCCTATTAAACCTTACTTTCCCATCTATTACATCCATCTCTTCTTCCACTCCAACCCCCCCCTTCCATTCTTTTATCCCTTCAAAATATATCAATCCTCCACATAATCAACCATACCCCAAAATCCCCCACAATAACAATCTACCCATACATACTAAAAAACATACAACATAACAAACTCAATCCCAACCTATCATTTCCCAACCCAATCTATAACCAACTCCTTACCCCTAATTCCACAACAACCTCCAACCCCCCCTAGAATAACAAATATCCCCCATATTTTCTCCCTACACTACCTTATTCATCACACCTATCATCAAAAAACATAATATACTACAAATATCAAAACAAAACAAAATTAACAAAATATACTCCCCCCTCCCCACAACAAATTCCAAACCAAAATATCACCCCTCCTCTACTCCCCAACAAAAAATATCAAACCCCTTCAACAACTACCTACATAATATCAACAACATCTCCCAATAAACCCAACAAATATACCCAAACCTCAAAAACCATTAAACCCACCCCCACCTAATCAAAAACAAAATCACAACAACCCTATCCCTATACTAATTCATACATTCACCCACAAATTCCATTCAATCAATAATCACAACACTCTAAAATTAATTCAAAAATACTCTTACTAATATCAACATTCAAAACAACAACAATAATAAATAAAAAATATATCTATTTTTCAAACCCTCTACCATCTCTCTCATTTTTTCACCTTCTCTCTAACAAAAAAAAACTCTTTACCCCCATTTCATATACATTAAAACAAAAATTACAATAAACTACCAACACATTTACACAAATTACAACACTTATCCTTTTTATATCTCTTCCTCCTCATTTAACCCACATTCTCAAAAACTCAAAAATACTTCATAATCTTTTTAAAACCCCCCACATACAAAAAAAAACAAACCCTTCAACAATCAAACCAATCTTCTCCTATCAACAATATAAACAATATATCTTAACCCATCACTCATCTCAACGAATCATAACATACAATACAAAATTAAAACCCATACAACCACTTTTTATTTACCATCATCCTATCTATAAAATCTTAATAGTGATACTAAATATACTAAACCCTAACATAACCTCTCTCGCACTCTCTCTCTTCTACTCACAACCATATACATAATCTCCTCATAAACACCCATATCTCATCCATTTACCCTAAATTAAATACACCCTATCCTCCCATCCAAACTATTCCCCCAAATCCATCTCAAATCCAATAATTCAAAAATACAAATTTTTTATATCCTATATCCATTCCACAACCTACTACTACCTAAAAAACAAAAAACTAAAACTCCTACCCTCTTAACCCAATAATAAAAAAAAACAAACAAAAAAAATTTCAAATTCCTCACTCACACCTTATTTTTTTATATACCTTTTTTCATCTTAAAAATACCATAAAAAAATAATCCTTTTCCCAATTCTACAACAACCCCACCAAAAAAAAAACCACTAAACACAACAAATTCACATATTAACCAACAACAACTAACACCATTATACCACAAAATACCACCATATTACCTCAAAAACCATCATCATACAACAAACCAAATATTCAACACAACAAACAACAACAAACACAACAAAACAAAACTTCAATATCACCAAACCACAACCAAAAACCAAACACCAAACTAACATCATCTAAACTAAAATCACATTACCAAATTAAATAAATCAATCATAAAAATAAAATAACCATACACTCATCCCCCAACCCTCTCCAAATAAAAATACACCAAACACATAAAAAACAAAATCCCCTATTTTCATCACTCCACATACCATATTAAAATTCCACCATACCACCCCTCAATTTCTCAACAACTCTACAAAACACTCTCCCATCATCTTTCAACATTACAAACCATAAAACAACAAAAATCAATACATAATAACAAATACAAAACTAACCCTACTATATCCCACATCCCAATCAATCCCCACAATTAATCTTCTATAGATATGTAGTTATATAGAACCTCTACCTTCACTTCCATCTAACCACCCATCCCAACCCCCACCACAACCACCCCTTTACCAATCATCAAAAACCCCATTTCAACCAATAAAACAACCTTCTAAACAATAACATCTCCCCCCACATCCCCCCCATTCATTCACTTCAACACTATTTCTCCCTAACTCTAAATACTCTCATCGCACGACACCAATTACTCATAATTATTCACCTCACATCAACCCCTTTCACCCACAAAAAACTTCATCCCACCCCATACCCCAAACCCCACCCATTTATATTTATTCATTAATTAAACCTTTTCCCTCCAATATAGAGATACCCAAAACCTTCATCTCAAAACTCCATACACACCAATACTAACCCACCCCCCAACTCCAACAAACCTTAACACACAACACCATAAAACAACCCAAATATAAACTCATCTCCACAAAAACTACCCACCCAATAATAACAAAAAAAACTCTCCATTACACATCGAGTAGACAGAGTATAGAGAACACCCACACCAATCAACCAACAAATAAAAAAAAACATATACCACAACAACCCAACACCCCCAACCCCCAACAAAAACAACCCCAAAAAACAACCCCAAACACCAAAACCAAAAAAAACCATACACCCACCCATAAAAACAATAAACAAACAAAACACAAACATCACCAATAACCAACAACACCAAACCAAACAACCCAACCATCAAAAAAAACCACCCATAAATCTACCCTTCCATTATAAAAAACCAACCAAAACTACCCATACCACCACCCACACCTACATTCACCCCAAAAAACTACCCTTCCCCATCTTAAAACTTCATTACATATTTCTCTCTCCCCAAATCCCACACACAAAACCACAACCACCCTATCTCCCATTTCTAACCAAAAAATACATCTCTCCAAAACACACCCCACCTCACACCCCCCCATTAAAAACACCAAACCCTCCCATCTCTACCTCCAACAACCTTTTCCCTCTCCTATCATCCATAAACACCTATACATCCACCTACCATCATCACAATAAACCCCCTCCAAACTAAACCCCAACAACCCCCATTCTCTAAACCATACTTCTTTTTCTTTCCCAAACCACTTAAAAAACCACTCATCATCTTCACCTATATAAACTTCACTCAAATCTTAACAACAAAAATTAAAAACCCAAACAAAAATTACAATT
Source organism: Knipowitschia caucasica (assembly GCA_964034765.1). Lineage (NCBI taxonomy): Eukaryota > Metazoa > Chordata > Actinopteri > Gobiiformes > Gobiidae > Knipowitschia > Knipowitschia caucasica. The sequence goes on from OZ035828.1 coordinate 4,332,832, forward strand.
TAAAACACAACAACCTCAAATTAAAAAAACCCAAATCAACCTTATCCCTAACTTCCTCTCCACACCACCAACCCCTACTTCCCCTCCTTTCTCCAAGAACTCTCTACAGCACATCTCAGCGCACACCTACACTGTCACATTACATTACTTATGCATCATCCTTTCCCCATTTCACCATATACAACAAAATCTATACAACTCCCTTCACTTGACACCCCCATACATCTAACTCTACTCATTACTCACTAATTCAACTAAAAACACAAAAACATATCTCTCAACTTACACAACAACACTACATAAAACACTCACAACAAAACAAAACAAAAAAAAAACTAAAAAAAAACAAAAAAAATACAAAAACAAACACAATAAAAACACCCCAACTTCTATCAAAAAAAAAAACAATACCCAAAAAATAAACCAAACACAATACAAATACAATATAATATAACTATAAAATTTCTTCTAATCCATCTCTATTCTTTAATATATTAACTTTTTAATTAAATCATTATTTATAATTACAAAACATTTACACATTTTAATAAATTTTATTATTTTTTTTTACAACAATTTTTATATATAACCCATATTATCTTTAAATACATTATCTAATTAATTTCATCTTTCAAAACCTTTTAACCACATACTCAAAAAAAAACAATAACAAAAACCATCAATCAAACACCAATACATAATATAATATATATATCATTATAAACTCATATTAATAAACCACCAACACACATTTAATTTTTTTACATATTTTCTTCATTAAAACTTTATTTATATTTCAATAAAAACCCACCATACCCTCCAAATATAACAAAAATACATCCTCTAAACACCCTCCCATACAATCCATCAATCAATTCAATCATCATTCCAACCCCAAAATCCACTCACCCTACTTCCACAATATTCCTATCCTATCTTCACTTATTTCATTATCCATCTAATTTATTCTAACCAATCCCCCAACAACCACCCTTATCTCCCCATCATCCCCATCCATCACCATACTCCATAATCATTACACCAACAACATTACATACAAATACCTCACCATCCCCCCCAAAAAAAACATCTACCCAACCAATATTATCCCATAAAAACACAACACAATTCATACCACAAAATCACCCCATATTACCATACATTCCCCCATCCTCACCACAATTACCCAAACTAAAACAATCCCATTACAACCTCTCAAAATAAACTAACCATCCCTACAAACCATCAAATACTCATAAATTCAACAAACTAATCAAATCTACATAAAACACCTTTCAAATTATTACTCATACCCCCCTATTAATCAACCATTTAAAACCCATTACACCAAACCCCATATTCATAATCAACTAACAATCCTATAACCTTATATCATATCAACTTCATTCATTTAACCATAATCTCACACCAACTCCACAACTCTCAAACTCACCCTCTATCTACCAAAACAATCCACACCACACACCAATCCCCCAATAAAAATCTTACATCCCCCCACCATATTTATCAAACCATATCAAACAAAAAAACTACCCAATTTTCACCCTACCACAAAACAATAAAAAAAAAAAAAACATTTCCATATACCACCCTACACCTACTAAAAACCTACCCAAAACAAACTTCTCTACAAACAATCACAAAAATTCACCACAAAACTATTACAAAAAAAAACACAAAACAACACCTACCCTCAATTCCACCAATCTCATTTAATTCAATCCTACCATCATCAACTTCACACCTTTCTCCCCCTCCCTCAAATCATCTCCACTACTCTTCAACATCAACCCCACCTCCCTTTCTTTATAACATCTACCCATCCTAACTTATACAAACCCCCAAACTTATTCTCAAATAACCACCAACAACAAATACCATCTAACCCCACATTACACTAATACCACTCATACAACCACAAAAACCTACACCAACTCTCACCACACCACCCATTCAAAATTCAAATCCAAACCTAACAACCCCACCCCAAAAATCCAAACCTTACCCCACTAATTACTCTCAACACATCAAATTCAACCTACACTCAATATAAAAAAACATAAACCATTTCACCACTTTCAATTCCCTCCCTATCTATTTTCATATACCATTCAACCAATTCCCTAAATCCCATTTCCTTATATCCTATTCTAAATACCAACTCAATCCTTTCTCTCCACCAAACCAATCCCTAAAACACTCAACTACCCCCCCCCCACCACCCAAAAACTATTCAAACAATCCCAATCACAAAACAAACCTCATTAAACAAATCTATCTATATATATACTAACCCCTTCACACTCACATACCTAACTAAATCCACTTCCTACAATACCACACCCCAACCTCCCACCTCCCCAAACTACTAATCAACAAAAATCACTCTATTTACAACACACTATAGATATATAGAGAGATATATATAGAGAGAGATTCATTTTATTTCATCCCACCCTCTACAAAACCAAATTTAATAACCCCACCAAACCCCAAAAACCCTACCCAAAAACAACACAACAACAAAAATACAAACACCCCAAAAAAACAAACAATCACAAACACACAAACACCAAAAACACTTTAAATATACAAAACATACCAATAACATACAATACAAAAAAAACCAAAAAATCAAAAAACCCCAAAACAACCAACCAAAAAAAACAAAACCACACACACACACCACACACCCCCACACAACACCACACCCAAACCAAAACCACCCCAACCACCCCCCAAAACCCAAAAAACAAACACCAAACACACCCAACCAAACCACAAAACCACAAACAACACATCCCCAAACAAAAAAACAACAAAAACACAAAAACAAAACAAAACAAACAAAACCAACACAACACACACTCATCTCTCAAAAAACACCCCCAAACCCCCAACAAAAAAAAACACAAAAACACACAACAAAAAAACTAAATCCCACAAAAAACACCTCTATATTATATTCCAAACTAAACTCAACAAACCTACTACCAACCAAACAAAAAAATCCCCAACAACAACAAAACCAACCCTAATTCAAAACCCACCCCAAACACACAACCTCCAAAAAACCAAACTACCACATAACAACCCACAAACCACCCATCACACCAACACAACCCCCCATCAACCCCCACACTATCACCTCCATTCCCTAACATCCACACCTACCTACACCTACATGTTAACATCTTACCAAAAAAAATACCATCATCACTAACCTCCTAAAAAAAACTTAACATATCCTCCTCCATACAACAAACCCCACCATCTCCCTATCCCACCCCCTACAACCAAAAAAAAATAATAAAAACTAATCTCTCTCACATCAATTAAATCACTAAACCATATAATTATAAATCAAACTTATCAAATAAACCAACCACCCCCCTCCTATAATCTAAATCTATCAAAACATCACCCAAACCACTTTTTACCCCAAAAACCATATCTTACACCAAATCAAAAATATTTTTATTACTAATACCAACTACCAACTCCCTCCACTACCTACTTAACCCTCTCCTTAATCCCACAAGCACCACACTAACACATCCCCCCTAACACCACCTACCAAAAACAAACCCCCTACCAAAAAACAACATACCACAATCTAATTTAAACCTCCCTATACCCAACCCTACAATTCACCCCTAAACACCAACCCACCACACACACCAACTCCCCCTCAAACCTCTCCAATCCTCTCATATTCTTCACCCCACCCCTTCCTTCAATCCCCCCACAACAAAAAATTCTCAAAAACCACCTCCCCATTCAATCAAATCAAACATATCTTTTAACAACTCCCAACCCAAAACTAATCCCCCTATCACATCCCACTCAAACCATATCCCCCACCTAACCAATCAAACCTCCTTCACTAACCCCCCACCTCCCACCCATTAATCCCTAACATCATTAAAATACAAAAAACACCCAACAATCTACCCCCCAATAAAAAACCAAAAAAAAAAAAAATCACACATCCCAACACAAATAAAACAAAAAATCCCCCCCCACACAAACCACCAAATTAAACCCACAACCCCAAACAACCAAACAACCACTACTTCTCCACCACCCTTTACACATCCCAAAAACCATAACCCACCAACATAAATCAAACCCTTCCTCTAATAAATTACCAATCCCCCCAACCCCACAAAATCAACAATCCACCCAAAATAAAATACCCAAAATATAAACTAAATCCCTCCACATCCATAACAATTACAATACGTTTTCTTACTTTTTCTACTCAATTTTCAACAACCATCCACCTAAAAAACCCACAACAATCCTACAATCCCATTTAAAATATAAATCATTAAAAAACATAACACATAATTCCCTTCTATATTAACCTATATCAAAATCCTCTCTTAAATCAAACACATAAACACTAACCCTTCAATAAACCAAATATGAATCCTCCACCTCCACTCCCAAACCTACCAACAAAAAAATCTTTAAAAATAAACATCTCTACCCTATAATCATATACCAACAAATCAATAACCTAACCAATTCCCTTATTAACCAAAATACTTTTCAAACCAAACTCCTAAACCTCCACTACTCCTCCCATCAACAACCCAAATAATAACACATAATCCATACAAATAACCACCATTCTCCCATATACTCTATCAAATCTCCTACACCCATTTCTCAATTCCAACCTAACCTTTTATAACCCTCCATAAAATATCACATAAACCAAAAAAATAAAACATTCTAAACTCTCCCCATCCCCATTATACAATAAAACACATAAATAAATAATTTTCTATCTAACATTAACACACTTCAAACCACCACTTATACAACAACAAAACTCACCTACCCCACATATATCCAAATCCTCACAAAAATCCAATAAATTACCCAACTACAAAAATCATAACACCAATCCCTACAAAACATAAATTTCAATCCACTACACAACTCCCAAATTCACAAAATTAATCATACCAACTATGACTCAACAACTAACAACAAACCACCAAATAAAATACCAAAAATCTTAATCCAACAATTAACTAAAACAAACACTAAATTACACTACACCTTCACCACCAAATACAACATCATAACAATAACAAATCAACCATAATTCCAATATAAATATAAAACTATCTAATAAACCCCCCTTCCCCCACCCCCCCATCCACACATATATCAAATACAAAAAATGTCACATCCCCCCTCATTACCAAAACACACCCCAAAAAAAAAATCCTATCCACCCTCCACCATAAATCAAATCTAAATAATCATCAACACACCAAATTAATCACCCAAACAAAAAACCATTTAACAATATTACAAAACATAAAACTCTTACTTTTCAATACTTTCCTCCATCAATTATTCAAAATATCACAAAAATAATTTTATCAACAATCTAAAACACCACAACTAACACATATAAACAATAAATAAAGAGAGAGAGAGATAGAGAGATATATATAGCCCATAAACCATCAATAATATAATAAAATAAAACCCATACTATATATCAAACTTTCTCCAACATATTCATAATAAACTTTCCTATGAGATAGAGAGAACAATACATAATCCAACATAAACACTCATCTATAATTACCCACTAAATCTAATTCCCATTAACCATAACCCCATAACAAACCTCAAAAATAAAAAAATTCCACCCAACACCTCCAATCAATACATAATTAAACAACAACAAACATTATCTAAAAACCTCAAAAATAACAAAATAATCATATCTCACATTCCCCTCTAAAAAAAAAAATAAAATAAACAATATTCCCTATTTATAAATTACCATCCAATATCAATCTTCCTATTTTAACAATATTTATAAATAATAAACTTACCAAAAAAAATAAAAAAAAAAAAATTTTATTCACACATATATACCAATAACAAATCCCATACTATCAAATATATTATTTACTTTACACATTTTATTAAAACTTTTTTCAAATTACTTTTTTTACATATTCAACAAACCAACAACAACACAAACACATATGAAGAGAGTAGAGAGACTTCACACTTAAATCCACCAATTTACACCCTATAATAAACTAAACCCCAACTCTACCCAACACCCTACCCCAAAACACCAAACATCTCACACCAATTACACACCCCCCTCCCCCACCTAAACCCTAACAACTTAAAACTATACCCACCCCCTCCATTTTTATTTCCTCTCATACCTTATCCAATCTTCTTCACCTTCTCCAATCTTCTCTCTTCTATTATCTCTTTCCCTACATTCTTCTTCTCTAATCATCCCCTTTACACTCACTTTTCCTATTCTCTTCTTTACTCTCCCTTCACCTCTCTCCTATTCTTCTAATATCTATTATAACTCTTACCAAATTTCCACCCCCACCACAACCACTCCTCTCCCCACCCATATCCCCCCCTTCCCATTCTATACACAATTCACCACCATACCTTTACTCCCCCACCACCAACCACCACTACAACCACCCCACACACCCCATTTCCATATAACCCCACCCACTCAACACCCTCCACCACCAACCCACACCACCTATCAACCCCTTAATATAAATCTATAAAACCCCATTAACTAAACTCTCCCATTAATATCATAACTTCTTTTTTAACTAAATTCCTCTCCATTTATTATATAATATATAAATTAGAGATAGAGAGATAGAGATAGTATAGATAGTCTTTTCTCTCTTTTTTTCCTTAACATTAACCCTCACATCCTCACCTCCTTCCTCCAACCACAAACCCCCACCCTCCAACCCCTCACATCCCCATTTCTCATCCATTCAAAAACCTCATACTATAAATTATATTAACTACTTTATTTTAAAACCCCTACAATACCAATCCCATAAAATAATTTCCTCACATCCTCACTCACCTTCCACTCATTACTACCATTCATTATTCACCCCATCCATCACCTCTAATATATATTCTTCCATTTTTTAATTCTCATAAAAACCATCAACCCACAAAAATATAATAAAATCATATCTTTCCACCCCTATACCTCTACCTAAAATCTTAAAAAATATCTCAATTCAACCCTCTATATCAATCTAATTAACCACCACCACTAAAAAACAATTCACTTTTCTCTCATCACCCACTAAAAATATTTAACACTACTCTATCCCTAAAAATTTAAACTTAAACCCCAATCTACCCCTATAAATATTATATACTTCTCCATTCTCATATAATAATACAAAATCAACCATATTCTACAATAACATCATCCTCTATTTTAAACCTTAACCCCTTTCATTCACCAATTCCCTTTTCCCCCAATATCAAACATTATCTCTTTCTTACACCCCCACTCATCCTTCATTAAAAACCCACCTCTATCCAAATATTCCTCCCTCTATTCTATTATAATACTTTATCACCCTCCATTATATTAACATATAAATATTCCCCTCCTCTCCATATTTTCTTATCTATTATTTATCCATCACTACCCTCCTATAACCAATCTTACTAAACTCAATTACTAAAAATTTTTTCTCCCAACATATCAACCCCCTCCCAAACAACCTAAATACACAATACAATATACAAATAAATACAACAACAACTCATTAAAATAAACATAAACAAACAAACAAATAACACATCCATTACAAACACAAAACATATCCAAAAATTTAATTTATAACAAAATAATACAAAATACCTTTTCTTTCTTCTCACAAAATAAATAAAAAATACCAAATATATATAAATTATATACAAATTACTCCCCCCATATATATACAAATTCTAATATTCTTCTAATTCAATTAAAATCTTTATTATTTCTTACCCCAATTCTTTTCATAAAAATTACTACACCAATAATATATTTAATAAATAAATTAATATACAAAAAATATAAAATTAAATTTTTCCAACAATAAACACTTTAAATCTCAATATACTACATCATCAAAAACAACAACATCCCAAAAAAAACAAAACACAAAACACATAAATACAAAACTAAACATACACCATTCCTAAATATCAATTCTATATTTTTTTACAACTAATTAAACTCCAACCACGCTCCTCTCTCTCTCTCTCGACACTCACATAACCATCAATATCACTACCAAAGAGTATATAGTAGTGTATAGATATGTAGACTTCTCATATAACTTCACAATACATACCCTACATCATCCTAATATCTAACAAATAAAAAAACCCTAAACATTACCTCAAATTAATTTCTAAAAAAACATCCACAACAAATAACAAATGTAGAAAAAACATAAACTACTCAATACTATATATCAAATACCACTACACCACAACCTCACCCTAATAAAAACAAACACCTCCAAATTTTTAATTTAATATCCCAAATTATATAAAGAACCTCAACAACACCCCAACCTTATCCCCTCCCACATTACCAAATTAAACAAACAAAAACAACATTATACCATATACCTAAAACCCATAATCTATCAACCAACACAACACTTAAATAAAAACAAACAACTAAACACCAAACTACCAATCCAAAACTACACAAAACCACACACACACAAAACACAAACACCTAACAAAAACATTCAAAACACTAAAAATCATCCTAATACCAAAAAAAAACAAAACCAATTTCCATCTATAAATAATCTCCATATTCACATCCCTATCCCCACAAAACAATCACTAACCACTTCACTATTAATTCCACACCACCCATACCTCTTATTCATTAATACTTTCTACCAAAATATATTTATATTCTCCAAATCCACCCCCCCACCCACCCCCCCCCCCACCAATAAACTATATATATATTAATATCCTCTTACAAACCCACCTCACTACAACAACCAACCAAATAAAACAAACTAATCTCCCTTAACAACCTTCCAACCTCATTACCCCAACTTCAACTTCTACTAAAATACTTTATATTCCCATAAAATTAAATAATAACAAAAAATTCCTCCCACCTTTTAATTATAATTTCTCTTTTAAAACAAAACTAAATCTTTACACTAAATAAATTAACACCAATTTATTCTCCTCTTCTTAATCTTAAAAATTATAAAATCCTCTATTATTTATCCCAACCATATATACCTACCCCCCCCCTAAAGATATATAGCCATCACTACATAACATAAATTACCATATCAAAAATTAACTCTCCTCCCTAATCTTACTTATCTATAATTCAAAACTCTTATTTTCACTACCCACTCTACTATACTCTACATAACATAATCTCTTCTACTAACCTTATTATATATCCCACCCCCCACCCTCAAAAAAACCAATCATAATCTCCCAATTCAATCATTCATAATATCAATCCTATTTAATAAACCCATTCTAACATTCCATTCCCTACTATCATCCATTAACAACCCTCTCTATCATTCTCACTAACACCCTAATCCTTCCATCATATAAATAATACTCCTCTCCTAAATAGATATAAAAAAAACATAAAAAATCAAAATACCAATCCCAAACCATCCCCTTCCTCTCTCACCTACCCACACTTTCATTCCAAAAATTACTCCACCCCCCAAAAACTATCCTACCCCATATTAAAAATTACCTTTCAAATACACAAATCCTACCAACAAAACATCTTAAAACCCACCCCCTACTCAATTTTAAAACAAAAACCCTAAAATACATAACAAAAAAACCCCTAATAAATCACAAATTCACAATTTACTTTTTATCTAATATTAACTAATTCTCTCACATTCTCTCATCTCTCTCTCTAACCCCATCAATCAAAAAAAAAAAAACAAACCCCAATTCAACCCCCATCATATCCAAAAAAAACAATATCCAAAACCCCTTTCCCACAAATTAAATATTCAATAATTCATCATATTCCAATACCCCCCTACAAACAATCTATTACAACTGCTACTCTCGCTCATGCACTTTAAACTTCCAAAATCCACCTCTTCCACTCATAAAAACCATAAAACATCCAAAATTTCAACAAATAAACCATACAATAAACCAAAACATCCTTTTATTCAAATTAACTCCCACACTCCTCTACCCCAACATTCAAATTCCAACCTGAAAACATTCAAAATAACCTCCCTATTAATCCACAACAAATCCCAACAAAAACTCCCCCCTTCTCTAATTTAACAAAACTATATTAAAAATAAACTTACAATAATCAATATAATTCTTAAAAACTTATTAATAAAACTAAACCTATCTCTAAATCCAATATTATCCATCTCCCCCATTATCCCCACAATACCCTTAATAAACAATCTTTTAACACAAAATACACACACATCAATAACTCATACTCCAAAATAAAACCTTCAAACCCCAACCCACCTTACTAAAAATCACATTCTTATCTTCAATAACTCAAACTAAATAATTAATAATCCCATATACAACCACCCCACCAATCAACCCCAACACCCACACCCCTCAAATCAACAAATCCCTCCATCCAAATAAACAACCAAAAAACTCAATAACACTCATCCCTATAAAATAATCAAATATATTAAATTATCATCCACCACTCCATTCAACTTCCACAACCCATCTACCACTTTCTTATACCATCAATAAATTCCCCCCATCTCCACATCCACCACCAATACAAACTAACAATCCCCAAATTTTTCCCCCAACCCACCCCACTTTCAAATTAATACCCCAAAACTATTAAATCCATATATTAAATACAATTAATTTAATCCAATCATACAAACCATTATCTTCACATACCCAACACTACAACCAAATCATCAAGAGAGATAGATAGATAATAAATAAAATATATCAACCAACAAACACCTAATAAAAATCACAACAAATCCAACTAAATTAACAAAAAATACCTACTCATAAACACCACCACATCACCTTTACCTCATAAACATCTCTCATCTACTCCAATACCTCAAAATTCCCACACCCCAAACCATAACATTTCTTCCACCAACAACAACCCCCTATCTTCTTAAAACTCAACATAACTTTACAACATTCCCCCCAACAAAAAACATTCCCACCATCTCAATAAAATTAACACAAACATAACATTTCTTTCCCAAATTTCCCACAAAAAAATACAACCCAAAAAAAAAAATATAATATATCTCTATCAACCAATCTATGTCCCCACTAACCTAAAATATTATTTATACCCCTATCTTCACAACCACCCTCATAAATATCCAACCCTACAAAATACATCCCCATCCCCTAACCAACATCCACCACTATCCTAATATAAATCATATAACATACAAAAACAAACCCAAATAATCAATAAATACAAATTAACATCTATATTCTAATCATAAAACTCTCCTATTCTACCCTCTCTATCCAATCAAAAAAACCAAACTATCATACTACACATCCCCCTAACCAACCCCCTATTAACTATCCAACCAATCCAACCATAATAACCCCCTCCCCCCACCTATAATCAATCCAACCATCACTACCATAATCACACACCAACAAAAACACCAACCCTAACCTAACATTCTCTTCCAACCTCTAAACAATTACACCACACACTCATAAATCATTATTTCCAAAATATTAAAAAATAACTATCCCTCATACAAATAACAAATTTATAAATATCCATATTTTTTCTATCTATCTTATAATAAAAAATACAAACTCACTAAACACTTAATAATATACACCCCCCACTCAAAAAAAATCCCTATTTATCCCAAATTCTTCATCCCTACAAAAAAACCACCCAACAAAACAAAACTAAAATAATACATCAAAAAAAACAAACATTCCAAACACCAAACCAAAAAAAAACTCTAAAATACTAAACCAACCCCAAACAAATATTACATTAAAACTAACCCCCCTAATACAACAACAAACCTCAAATAACAAACTCATATAAACACCTTTTCCAAACATCAACCAAACAAATAATCCACCCCAACCAAATTATAACTCTACATTCCACATCAAACAACAACATACACTTCACACCAAACCCCCCTACCAATTTTTCCAATCCCTTAAAAAAAAAAATAAACCAACAATAATAACCACATAACAAAATCCCCAAAATAACAATCCTACCAAAACTAACAAAAATACAAAACACAAATCATCAACAATCTACTTCCCCAACCCAACTCATAACATCTCAAACCCAATTCACAACCAACTCAACCCCCAAAAAAACAAATATCCATATTTCCCTACCACTACAAAAATCACTATCCTCAAAAAAATAAACTATATACCCCAATAACCACAAAAAAAATACAAAAAAAACACCCACCCAACAAAAAATATCCAAAAAAATCACCCACATACAACAAAAAATATACACCATCAAACAAAACCAAAAACACATAAAACAAACAACCCCCAAATCAACCCCACAAACATAACACCCCACCCCATCCACAAAAAAAACAAAACAAAAAACCACACTCACTCTACACTTCCACACACACACACCAAATACAAAAATATAACACCATCTAAATTAATTACCCTACTCTCAGCTACGCTCAGCGATCTACTAATCATCCAAATTCAAAACCAAAAACATATAAAAAAACATATATCAATTTTCTAAACCACTACATCTCTCTCATTTTTTTACCCTTCCTCTCTAAACAAAACAAACTCCTTCACCCCCTTATACTAACATCTAAACATCAAATTCAACATAAACCTACCCAACAAATTACAAAAAATCACCCTTATACATTTTATATCTCTCTCCCTCATCTTACCCACATTCTCAAAAATCAAAATAACTTCATATCTTTTTAAAACCCCCACATACAAAAAAAATATATATATATATATAGTATACCATCAACCACCACTCTTCTTATAAACAATCTAAAATATAATCTTAAAACCTCTCACAATCTTAACATCAATAAAAATTAAAACCCCTCAATCACTCTTTATTACACTCAAATAAAAAACACTAAATATAAATCAATTTACCTATTATATACTCAATCCCCTTATCCAAAAACACCTATACATAATCTCCTCACATAAACACCATACTCTATCCCTCCTTAACCTATTAAAATACCACCCCTATCCTCCACCATCCAATCATTCCCCACAATCCATCTATCCAATAATTCAAAATTACACTCAATTTTTCTCATCTCCCTATATCATTTCAAACTACCTACTACCTAACACATCACAACAATACAAACCTCCTACCACCTTTTAACCCCAATAATAAAAAAAAACAAAAACAATTACAAATAAACAATATAATTCTTTTTATACTACCTTATTTCTTTACCAAATAACCATAAAAATAAATATTAATTAAACAACCCACCCCTAATCAAAACAATCAACATATTTTTAACCCACCAAAAATTCCCTATAAACACCAACCATAAAACCATTTACCCACAATACCACCCCATATACTAACACCCATTCAATCACAACACACAAAAAATCTTACTCAACCACCAACATCCACAACCAAAACCAAAAACACACCCAACACCTCATCAATCATCACCAACACCAACAAAAAACCAAAAACCATAATAACATTATCATAAACCTACATACTTACCAAATTAATAAAATCCAATAAAAACACTAAATACAATAACTCCCATCCCCCCAACCCTTCCTCCCAATAAAATAAACAACACATAAAAAAAACAAAATCCTACCTTTCATCACTTCACCTCAACAATCAATAATTACCAATAACACCATCCAAAAACAAAAACCTCTACAAAAAACTCACCCAACCTTTTCAAAAAACTTAAATAACAATATAACATACTCTAAAAATAAAAACAACCTATATACCCAACATCCAAATAATCCCCAAAATAAATCAATACCAAAAACTACAACCAACAAAAAACACACCAACCCCAATCCCCACAAACACCCCAACTTAACAAACCAACAAAACAAACAAACACAAACACAAAAACAAAACCCCACAACCCAATCTAACTCCCAACCTTAACTAATATCACAAATCAAAATACAAAAAACAATAATATAATCTTATCAACACTACCACCTTTTCACCCCAACAAAAATAACCCCCCCATACAACCCCCCCCATTTATATTATTAATTTATTAAATTTCCCTCCCCACTTACCCCCCAAAACTTATCTCAATATATATATATAGATAACACCACCCAATACTAACAACCCCCCCAACTCCTAACAAACTCACAAACCAACAAACCACAACAAACATAAAACAACTACCAAAAACTACCCCACCCATTTTTTTATACTAAAATTTCATTAAAATTTTATCATAAATTAATCACAAACCAAAATATAAAATAAAAATATACATCCTCCCAATCCAACAAAACCTACCCCAAAACATAAAAACCCAAACCAAAAAAACCTCACAAATCTAAAATAACATAAATTAACCCCACAAATATATTTTACAAAATTAAAAAAAACCATACATACAAATTTTATACACTTATCCTTCAATCCAATAACAATCATCACTATACAACATAAATTCTTCCATTAAAACAAACATCAAATAATCCCAATTCATTCTCCCCAAAATACCTTCCCCACTCTTAAATAAATTAATCTTCTCTTCTCCCAAAATCCCACCACTCACAAACACACACCCTATTCCAATTTCCACATAAAAAAAAAAAAAAAAAAAAAATATCAAACAAACACCTCCACCCCCCATTAACACAAACCTTCCACTATTATCAAAATTTTACCTTCTAATCATATAAAACACCCTACTAAATCCTACTAATATCAAATTAAACCACCTCACCAAACCTAAACCCACAACCCATTTCTATGTCACTTTTCCCCCCCCTTTTTTTCCCACCACTTAAAACCCCATATCAATTCATATATTATACCATCCTACAAACCTTACATAAACTTTTCTCTAACACTCATCTCTCACACAGTTCTCTTTTCCAACAACAAAATCTAAAATAAAACACATCCAAAATTAATTCATCTCCAACCACCTACTTCCCATTTCTTAAAAACTCACTTTTAAATTCCAACATTTTTTATATTTCAACCTAACAAAAAACCCATTTACCCTCCCAAAACTATACTAAAATCAAATACAAACACAACAACAATAAATAACTAACAAAAACATAAAAACTCCAACACAAAAACAAAAATAACAAAAACAAAAAAACCCACAAAAATACAACAAACAAATAACAACTCCACAACTTCTATCCAAAAAAAAACAATACCAAAACAATAACAAAACAATACAAAATAAATATAAACTATAATATAAACAATTTCTTTATTCATCTTATTTTACATATATTAATTTTAATAAAAATTCATTATTATAATTTTACAAAACATTAACTTTTACTACATTTATTATTTTAATTTACAAAATTTTAATATAATGAGAGATATATTAGAGATGAGAGATCAACATAATTATCTCATCAAATTCATTTAAAACTTTCCAATAATCAAAAAAAAAAATAAACACAAACATAATCAAAACAATAATTATTTAATATATATATATATACACTCATATTAATCACACACCAAACACATATTAAAAATTTATTAATATTTTCTCTTTAATTTTTTTACATAATTCAATAAACACATACTAAAATAAACAAAAACATCCTTAAACACCACAAATCAATCAAACAATCAATAATCAATCCTTCAACCCAAAAATCTTATTCCTAATACAAATATTCTACCTTCTTCACCTTATTTCATTATATCTCAATTATTATCAATCATCCCCACATCAAACCACCATTATCCTCCCCATCATACCCATCATCACCCCATACTCCATAATCCTTACACCAAAACCATTACATACAATACCTTCACCCTCCCCCCCAAAAACTCTACACTTTATTATCCATACAAAACAAACCAACATTTACCCACAAACCCATAACCCCAATATTAACATACATTCCCCCTCTTCCACAATTACCCAAACTAAACCAATACAATACAACCTCTCAAAATATTAAAATCACTCCAGACCCATCACAATACTTCAATTCAACAAAACTAACTACTAATAAAACACATTCAATTATACTTCCCCATAATATAACATTTAAACCATTACACCCAAACCATATTCCTAATAATACAATTCATAATACATTCAATATCCATAAAACACTTCATATTTAACACCAATCTACCAACATCCCAACTTCAAATCACCCTCTATTACCCATAAAATCCACAACCCACATCCAATAAAATATCCATCTCCAAATATTTATCAAACCATATCCAACAAAAACACTTCCCAATTTTCACTAACACAAAAAATAAAAAAAAAAAAAAAACATTTTCCCATATACAATACACTACCTAAAACCTCCAAAAAATTTAAAAAATAAAAATTACACAATATCAAAATCCTCCTCCTCACACACTCACTATCCTCACCTCAATTACCCAATATATTAACATTCATATCTCCATTCATCAACTCCCACCTTTTACCCTCAATAACCTAATCTCCACTACTTTCAATCAAACCCTCCACCATTTCTTATAACCCATTCCCATCCCATACACTTCATAAACCCCAAACATTCTAATAACACAATCTAAGATATAGAGATATCTCATAACACAATTACACATTTATTTCACTCATAAACCACAAAAACTAACACCACATCTACCTACCACCATCCAAATAAAAACAACCCTCCACAACCCCACCCATAAAACCACCATAACCCTATAAAATCTACTAACACCCCATCAAATCCTAACTACATCAACACTAAAAAACACATAAACCACTTTCACACACCAAACACAAATCATCCTAACCTATCCTACTTAATAAAATAAAACCAACAATCCCTAAATCACAAACCAACCACAAAACCCCCCCAAACTAAATCCAAAAATCAAACACAACCCAAAACACACAAACCAAAACACCACACCCCCCACAACCAAATTAAACATACCCAAACAACAACCACACTAAACAACACCCCACACCAAACACCCCTTCACATCATATAATAACATCCCACTATAACACCCAATAAAACCAACCTCCCACTCCCCCAAACATAAATCCAAAACAAATCCACTCTCTTCTAAAAATACCTAATTACCCACCATCTTTTATTTCATTCCACATTACCACCTCTACCAAAACAAATTAAAAAACCACAAACCCCATATATCCCCTTCCCTAAAACAAACCACCATCCTCACAAACATAAAACATACACACCCATACAAACTCCTAATATCCCAAAAAAAACACAACTCCCCAAAAACATTTTAATTATAAAACATATTTAACTTAAATTCTTCCATCTAAATTACTAATAATACAAAAATACCAATAACTTCTCAAACAAAAAAAAACACTCTACTACCCCAAATATCACAAAACACAACCCAACCATATCCCCTCCTCAAAACAAAACCAACCTAAACCATAACTCCCCATTACTCCCACATAAAAACTTTACAAACAAAAAAACAAAAAAACCTAAAACAACCCCCTATCAACAAACCATTAAATTTTTTTTAAATAAACATACCACAAATATTTCAAACAATTCAAACCTAATCTTCCAAATAACACTACCTTTACATACTCATTACCCATTTACAAATTATAAACCCCCATATCCCCCCACACAAATACCAATACAAATAAAACAAAAAAAAACACCCAAAATAAACATAAAACCAAAAAAAACTAACCTATACAAACTAAAACACTAACACAAAACCACTAAACAATCCAATAAAACCCACAATATACCATCACACCCTAATTCAAAAACCAACCCAAACAATACAACCAAAAAAACAACAACACAATCAACAACCACAAACCTATCCCCCACACAAACACAACCCCCCATTCCTTCACCCTCCTATTCCCTCACATCTCTAACACAAAAATTACAAATACCAACAAAAACCACAAATACCCCCATAACAAAAAAAAAAAATACATATCTCCCTCATTCTTCACACCCCCCCCTCTCCAACCACCCTCTCAAAAAAAAAAATCAACACATAATCTCTTCAATAAATTAAATTAAAACAAATATAATATACTCAAACCTTATAAATAACACACCCCATCCTATATCACATCTATCCAAAACATCACCCCAAACCACCTTTTAACAATAATTTTCATTAACACCCAAAATCAAAAATAATCCTATTTACAAAATACACAACATTATCATAATCAAAATCAAAACACCACACAACCACACCCCCAAACCACAACAAAAACAACACCAACAACAACACCTACCCACATTAAATAAAACTACCAAAAAAACAAAAACACACCTAAACAAACCCCCCCCACACAAACCACACCCCTCAACCATCCCCAATCATTCACTATTTTCACCACCCCTTTCCCCTAATCCCAAACAAAAATTTCCAAAAACCCCTCCCCAAAATTTCCACATCAAATCCCAAACATATATAAAACCACTCCCCACCATAACTAATCCCTCATTCTCATCCCACCCTCATAAACCATTAACCCCCCACCTAACACCAATTCAAACCTCATTTCATAACCCCCCACCTCCCCACCCAATCACTCCCTTAAACATCATTAAAAATACCAAAAAACACCCCAACAATCTGAGAGATATCCCCCATTAAATTAACATCTAAAACACAATTAATCAAACATCAACACAAATAAATAAAATATCCCCCACCACTAACAAACACCCCATATCAACCCACAATACCCCTATCCCTAAATACCACACCTATAACCACCCACCCTCTTTCACACTTCCCAATATAAACCTAAACCACCAAAATAAAATCCAAAACCCTTCCTATATTAAATTCACCATCCCCCACCCAACACAAATCAACATCCACCACCAAAAATTAAAATACCAGAAATATCAAAATAAATCACATCCCCCAAATACCCATAAATATTACACTAACTTTTTCCTTACTTCTTTAACTAAAATTTTACCAAACCCTTAGATATAATCCACATATAACAACCCAACACATACTTAAATCCATTTAAAATATATATTAAAACATACAAATATTTCTTAATATTACTATATAAAATCTCTTTCTTCCACTCAACAATAAACACAAATTTAACCCCCCACATTCAATAACCACCCAAATATCCTCCACCTCCATCACCAAACTCACAACCAAAAACAAATGTTCTAAAAAAAAAAAAAACATCCTCTCACCCCAATATCCCAACCTTCCAATATATATTAACTACCAATACCCTTATCTAACAAAATATATTTTAAAACAAAACCTTAAACCTCTCTAACACAAACCAAAAAACACATATATAAAATCAACCAATTACTCCAAAACACAAATCCCAAATTAAAACATACCAATTCCACAAACATTCTACAACCCTCCAAAAAATATCATACATCAACCCAAAAACTAAAACAATTCAAACAACCCATCCCCATAATAAACAAAATAAAAACAAAAACAAAAAAAAACCAAAAACCCAACAAACCACCCAACTACCACCCCAACAACCCACAAAACTCCAATAACCACAACTATCTCAACATCTCCAACCACTCCAATAAATACCCACCAAACAAAAATTCCAAACATCCTAAAAAATAATTTCCTCAAAAACACAAACCAACTTTCAAAAATAAATCTCCAACAATAAACAAACAACCTAAAACAAACCCCACCCATAACATACACAATTTAAACTCACAATTCCCTCACCCAACCCAACCAAAAAAAACCTTCCCACCACCCACCTAACACATCCCACCATACAACATCCCTTAATCAATATACCATATCAACCTCCCATACACCCCTTACCCCCCCCCCCCATCACAACCATATACTCAAACTCCAAATCTCAAATCCACCACCATTTACCCTAACACACCCCTCAAAAAAATCAATCACCGTACCCTAAATAATCTTAAATATCATAACCAAACCAAAATAATCACAAAACAACCCATTTCACACCAAATTACACCCATCTACTAATCTTAAACAAAAAAACCCCAAAAAAAAAAAACAAAAAAAAAAAAACCTTTCAACTTATCACCCTATTATTAACACCCTCACAACTAATTATCCCAATCTCCCACCCAACATAAACCCATAATCTTATTCTAACCCCTCAACCCCCTCCATAAAATAACATAAACACTACTATTATCACCCTCACCACCCTAATCTCCTAATCCATTTCCATATTAACCTAAATAATCACAAAATAAACACTCCATCTCTCTTCCCATAAATTCTAATCCAACATTAAACAAAAAAACCCCCATCCCATAGATATAGAGAACAACATAAAAAATTCCACCAACCCAAATATCATAATTAAAACCAAAAAACACCACCCAATCCTCCAACACTCCCAACTCAACCATACTATATACTCATCACATCTAAAAAAAAAACAAAACATAAACATATATTCCTATTAACTACTAATACCCATCCAATTAATCAATATTCACACTTTACCCATATTACAAATACAATACATAAAAACAACCAATCATATATATATATATATATAGGACATTAATATCCACTATATCCCAAACAATCTACTATCAACTCTATTATTTTACTTTCAACATTAATCTTAAACATTTTTAACTTCCCATATATTAACCTTAAACCCACCCACACCCACACACCCACAAAAACCAAACTTAAATCACCCACCCTAAACCCCCCTAAAACTAAATAACCCCCCCCCCATCTACCCAACCCTCCCCCCCCCCAAACAACAACACACACCCCACATTACACCCCCCCCTCCCCACACTACACACTACCAACTAACCACACTAACCCCCCACCCCCTCTCAATTTCAATTCTCCTCATACCTTATCCTCCTTCACTTCTCAATCCTTTCTTCTTTATTCCTTCCCCTCCCCTACTTCTTTATTTTCCTCCCCCCTACTCACTCCACTCCCCCTATTCTCTCTTCTTTATCCCTTACCTCTACCTCCTCCACCTCTCCATCAACTATCTCATTTAACTCTTCCCACCTTTCCACCCCACCCCACAACACTCATACTCAACCCACCCATAATCCAACCCTCCCCCATTCTATACACATCACTCACTACACCCTACTACCCTTTAATCCCCCCAACCCAAACCTCTCACACCACACTCCCACTCCCACCACCCCACCCCCCCCCAAATCATATACACCCCCCCCCCACTCAATACCCACCCCCACCAACCACCAACCACCAAACACCCCCTACAACCCCTTAAAATATAAATCTATCAAAACCAACAAATCCTAAAATTTTCTAAATCTCATAACTATCTTTTTTATATATTCCACATCACTCTAATCTATATTATACATCATAATTTTCATTAACTTCTAATTTTCTTATTTCTTTATTTACTTAACATTCACCCCTCCCCAATCCCTCACTCCTTTCCTCCCAACACACAACCCAACCCACCACCCCACTCAATCCCCCCCTTTTCACCATCAATTCAAAACCCCTCATACTATATTACTCAATACATCTTTCTATTATTAAAATCCTACCAATACCAATACCTCAAAAAAAACACCTACTCTTAAAGATATATAGAGATATAGATACCATCTCATTATCCACCCCTCACAATAATAAAAATCCCCCTCTCTCCATCTTAATACCACATATCAAAAAAACCAACACCCCACAAAAATAACAAAACCACATAAACAACCACCCAACAAACTACCCACAACAACAACAATCTAACAAAAACAAACACAAACCCCAAATCACATATCTAAACCAACACCCTAAACACAAATTTCACTTCTCATCCCAACCCCCACTAAAACATACTTAATCTACATCATCCCTAAAAATCCCATTCAACACTAAACCCCCTCTAACAACCTTAAACCAAAACACCTCAATAAATCATTCATCCATTCTAAACCATAAAACACAAACCAAAACCAACCCCAAATAAAACAACACACAATCACCATACCTAAACCCCAAACAAACACCCCATCTATTTTTCCCCAAAAACAAAACATACATCACTAACAAACCCAACACAACCATCATAAAAACCCAACCTCATAACCCCAAATAATTCCTCTTTATTTTATAATACAACTATCACCACCCCTCCATATATTAACAAATAAATTTTTCCCCCACCTCCTCCATTATTCATATCTATTATTATCCATCCACTTACCCTCCTATAAAACCAATCTACCTATCATATAAACTAAAACATTACTCCTCCCAACATCTCCAACCCCTCCCCCAAACACACCCAAATACAAAAACAATCATCACAAATAAATACAAACATATACTAAAATAAACTAACAAACAAAAGAGAATAACACCATATACCACCACAAAAAACAAAACACATACAAAAATAAATTATACAAAATAATTAAAACAAAACCTCTTACAAACTTCTCCCCCACAAATAACTAAACAAATAACAAAAATAAAAAAATCAAACTAAATATAACTCCCACCAAAAAAAACAAAAACAAATAATACTAAAACATAACTACAACACAATTATTCTATTTCTCTCCCCACAATTCTTTCAAAACAAATAACAACACAATAAAAACAACAAACAAAAATAAAAAACAACAATAAAAAAACCAACATCTTATCCCAACCCAACAACCCAAAACCACACCAAATAACATACAAAAAAAACCCCAACCAACCCCAACAAACACAAAAACCACAAACACCAAAACAAAACAAAAACTACCAACACAAAAACAACAAAAATCATTCAAAAACAATAAAAACTCCCCAACTCAAACCCAAACCAACACAACAAAACAAAACAAACAACTCCACACACCCAATACACCAAACACCAACACAACAAACCAACACCACCAACTCAAAACAACAAAATACACCCTACAACTAAACACTCCATTAACAATCAAACAAAAACATCCCCAACAAATCCCCCCATTCACAACCACCCAACAAACTAAAATATATATATTCCAAATACCCCCTACAAACCCCCACTAACTCAAATCCCCCCTCCAATTTTTAATTATAAATATTAAAAGATAATTAATACTCACCCCCACCCCCCACCTTACCTATATCCCCCAAAATACAAATCACCAATAACCCAACACACCCATTAAACCATATCACTCAACACCATACATACTATCAAACCAACACCCCCACCATAAACAACAACACCAAAACATCAACCACCACCAACCAACAACAACAACCCAAACACCAACCCACAAACACAAAACACCAAACACAAAAACAAACCAACTCAAAACCCTAACACAACATCAACACCAACAACCAAACAAACCAATACCCACAAAAATCACCAAAAACAAATTCATCCCCATACCCACAAAACAAAAAACCACTTCCATACAAACCACACCCCCAAAACCCCCAAAAACAACAAAAACAATCCAAAAACACCCAAAAAACTATCTCTCCCCCAACCCACCCCCACACACCCCCCCCCCCACCCCTAAATAACAAAAAATATAACCCCTCTAACAACCCCACCATCCACACAACAACACAACACCAACAAACCCCAAAACAACCAACCCAAACACAACAAACCAACCCCACCAAACCCCAAAACAACTTTAATAAAAATACAATATATCATAAAAATAAATAACAAAACATTCCTCCCAAATAAAAAAAAACCTCATTAAACCAACTAAATCTTTACCACCTAACATAATAAACCACCATTAAAATCACCCCTCAACCTAATTATAAAAACTCAAATAAAACAACCCAATTACCCTACCCCCCCTAAACCAACACTACAAACATAACCCAATACAAAACAACAAAAAATTACCCAACACCCCACCTCACCATCTCTTCTCAAACTTAAACTTATCTTCTTCACAACCCCCTCTACACTACATACCATCCCTAAACCACATAATCTACTTCTTACAAAACCATATCAATATATCCACCCCCCCCACCCTCAAAAACCCCAATCAATCACAATCCACCCAAATCCCCCAATCACTCATAATATCCATCCTAATAAATACAACCCCCCTAACTAACCAAATTCAATAAAATCCATAATCATCCTCAAACAACCAATCTATCATCTCACACCAAACCCCTAACAACCACCATCAAATAAAAATAATCACACCCTCCCCTCCCACAAAAAACATCCAAAAACATAACACATACCATTCCCCACCCACACCCCAACTCACTCACACCAACCAAAAAAACCACTTTCCATACCCAACACATAACCCACCCCCCCCCAATACAACCAAACCTAACTACTCATTAACAATATTACCTTATCAATACACCACCAATCCCTAACAAAACCCAAACCACCATTTAATCCACACCCCCCTACTCATTCTATAAAAAAATTACACCTAACATCAATAACACAAACACCCTACTAAATCAAAATTCAAACCTTCTTTCTTTACTTCTAATCTCACAAACTCAATACTCCAATATCAAAAACACACCCCCATCATATCCAAAAAAAAAAAACAACCCCCCATCAACCCTCCATCAATACAAAAACCAAAAAAAATAGATAGATATATAGATATATACCCCCCCTTTCCCCACATTAAAATCTATCAATATCCATCTAAACCCCAAACCCCCCCAACAAACAATACAAAACACAACAAACAACAAAATCATTAAAATTCCCAAAAACCCACACTCCCCCCAATAAAAACATATAAACCATCCCAACACAAACCAACCAAATCCCCTACCAAACCAAAAAAACAAAATCCCAAACCTTCTTATTCAAATTCACCCACCTCCCACACACCTCTAACCCCCCAACACAAACCACAAATACCAACCCCACCACATACAAAAAAACCACACTGTCAGAGATACATCCACAACCACAAACCCACAAATAACCATCCCCCAACACCAACCCCAACCCCCCCCACCCACAAACCCATCCAACCCCACACCCACACCCACAACAACCAACAACCCAACCCCCCACCCCCCCCCAAACACCACCACACCCCCACAACACAACACCCCAACACCACTCCCCACCCAAACAACCCCACACAAACCCCCCACCCCCCACCCCCCACCCCACCCCCCACAACCACCCACACCCCCAACCCCCCCCAACCCCACCCCAACCCCCCCCACCCCAAAACACAACCCACCCAACCCACCACCCAACCACCCCCACACCCCCCCCCCCCACACAACACTCACTACCCCCCCCCCCCCCCCCCCCCCCCACACACCCACCACCCCCACACCACCCCCCCCCCCCCCACCACCAACCCCCACACCCCCACCATCCCACCCACCCACTCCCCAAACCACACAACACTACCCAACACACCCCCCACCAAACCCAACCCAACCCACCCCCCAACCCCTACCCACCCCCACAAACACCCCCACCCACCCAACCCCCAACCCACCCACCCACACCCAACCCCCACCCCCCAACAAACCCCCCCCCCCCCCCCCCCCAAACACAAACCCCCCCCACCAACACCACACAACCCCACCAACCAAACCCACACCCACCCCACCACCCCCAACACAACCCCCAACCCAACCACAACCCCCCACACCACCAACCCAAAACACCCCAACACCCCCCACCCCCCCCCACCACCCCCACCCCCCAACCCCCCACCCACCCCAACCACCACAAACCCCCCCCCCCACCCCCAAACCCAACCACCCACAAACCCCCCCCACACCCACCCACCCCCCACCCCACCCCCCACCCCCCCCCCCCACCCCCAAACACCCCCCCCCCCCCCCCCCCCACACCAACAACCCCACCCCCCCAACCAACACCCATCCCCCCCCCCCCCCCAACCCCCCCAAAACCACCCCCAACCCCCCCCACCCCCAAAACCCCCCAAAAAACCCCCCCCCCACCCCCCCCCCCCCACCCCCCCACAACAACACCACAACACCCCCCCACACACCCACCCCACCCCCAACCCCCAAACAAACACCCACACAACCACCCCCCCCAACCACCCCCACCCCCCCCACCCCCCACCCACACCACCCAACCCCCCCACCCCCCCCCACACCCACACCCCACCCACCACCCACCCCCCCCCCCCCCCCCACACACCCACCCACCCAAACCCCAACAAAAAACACCCACACACCCCCCCACACACAAAACCACACACCCAACCACCCACCCCCCCACACCACCACCCCCCACCCCCCCCCCCCCCACAACCCACACCCCCCCCCCCACCCAAAAACCCACACCCCACCCCCCCCACAAACACCACCCCCCCCACCACCCACACCCCCCCCCCCCCCCCACCCCCCCCAACCACACCCCACCCCCACCCCCCACAACCCCCCACCCACAACCACCAACAACCCCCACCTCCCCCCACACCCCACACCCACACCACACCCCCCCCCAACCAACCCCACCACCCCCACAAAAAAACACACCAAAAAAAAAACACCAACACACCCCCCACCACCACCCCCAAACCACCCACCACCCCCCCCCCCCACCCCCCCCCACCCCCACAAAACACCCCCCAACAACACCCCACCCCCCCCCCCCCCCCCCCCCCCCACCCCACCAACCCACCCCCCCCCCCACACCCCACCAACCCCAACCCAACCACCCCAACACCAACCCCCCCCCACACAACCAACACCCCCCCCACCCCCCCACACCCCCCCCCACCCCAACACCACCCACACCCACCCCCCCACAACACCACCCACCCCCCCCCCCACCACCCCCACACACACACACACACTCACCCACAAACCCACACACACAACACACACAAAACCAAAAACCAACCCCCACCCCCCCCCCAAACCCAACAACCCCACACAACCCACACCCACACCAACCCCCACCCCACCCCCCCACCCCCCCCCCACCCCCCCCCACCCAACCCCCACCCCCACACCCCCCCACCCCACCCCCCACCACCCCCCCACACACACCCCCCCCCCCCACACCCAAACCAACCACAACCCCCCCCCCACCCCACACCACCCCACACCCCCCACACCACCACCCCACCACAACACCACCCCCCACACCACCCCCCCCCCCACCACCCACCCACACCCCCCCCCCAACCCACCACACCACCCCCACCCCCCCCCCCACAACCCCCCCACACCCAACCACCCCCCCCCCCCCACCACCCCAACCCCCACACCCCACACACCCCCCCCACACCCCACCCCCCCCACACCCCCCCACCCCCCCCCCCCACCCCCCCCCCCACCACCCCCCCCCCCACCCCCCCCCCCCCACTCATCTCACTCACCACACCACCCAACCCCCCCAACAACCACCACCACCCCCCCCCCAACCCACCAACCCCACCAATCCCACACACCAACCCCCCCCCCCACACCCACCCCCCACCACACAAAAACCCCCCACCCCACCCACACCAAAAAAACAACCACACACACCCCCCCCCCCCCCAACCCCACACACACACCCACCCACACCCCCCAACCCCAACCCCCCACCCCCACCCCCCCCCAAACCCCCCACCCCCCCACACCAACACACACAACACCACAACAACCCCCAACACCCCCCCCCACCCCCAACACCACCCACCACACACCCATCACTTCATCTCACACACCCCCACCCCCCCCCCCCCCCCCACCCCCAACCCCACAACACACCCCCCAACCCACACCAAACCCCCCCCAACCACACCACCCACCACCCCCAACCCCCCCACCCACCCAACCAAACAAACCCACAACACACCCAACACCCACACCCCCACCAACACCCCCCCACACCCACCCAACACCCCCCCCCCCCACACCACCACACCCCCCACCACCCCCCCCACCACAACACCCCCAAACCCCACCCAACCCACCCCCCCACACCACCCCCACCCCCCACCAACCCCCCCCCAAACCCAACCCCACCCACAACCCCCCAACCACCCAAAAACCACACACACACCCAACCCCCACACCACCACCCCCCCCCCACCCCCCACACTCACACACACACCCACCAAACCCCCCACCACCCCACCCCCCCCCCCCCCCCCCACACCCCACCCCCAACAAACAAAAACAACAAAACAAACCAAACCCCACCACCCCCACCCCCACAACAACCCCCCCCCCCCCACCACCCCCCCCCCACCCCCCCCCCCCCACCCCACTCACACACACACCCCCACCCCCCCCCCAACACCCCCCACCCCCCCACACCCCCCACACCAACCCCCCCCCCACCCCCCCCCCCCCCCCCCCCCCCCCCCCCACACACCCCCCCCCCCCCCCCCCAAACACCCCACCCCCACCCCCCCCCCCCCACCCCACACCACCCCCACCACCCAACCCCACACCCAACCCCCACCCCCACCCCCACCCCCCCACCCACCCACCCCCCACCACCCACCCACCCCCCCCACCCCCCCACCACCCCAAACCCCACCCACCCCCCACCCCACACCCCCACCCCCCACCCCCACCCACCCAACACCCACCAACCCCAACCCCCCCAAACCACCAAAACCAACCCCCACCCCCCCACACACTACACACACCCCCACCCACCCCACCCCCCCACCCCACCACAACCCCCCCCCCCACCCCCCACCCACCCCCCCCAACAAACCACACACCCCCCCACACAACCAAACCCACACACCCCCCCCCACCCCCCCCCCCCCCCAAACCCCCCACCCCCCCCCCACACACCCACCCCCCCCAAACCCCCACACACACTCACTCACCCCCACCCCACACAACCCCAACCACAAACCACCAACCCACAACAACACCCCCACAACAACCACCACCACCAACCACCCCCCAAAACCCCCCCCCCCCCAAAACCCCCCCCCCCCCCCACCCCCCCCCCCCCCACACAACAACCCAAACAACCCCAAACCCCCCCCCCCCAACCCCCCCCCCCCCCAAACACCCCAACCACCACCACCCCCACCCCCCCCCCCCCCACCCACTCACACACCCCCCCCCCCACCCACCCCCCCACCCCCCCCCCCAAACCACACCCCACAAACCCCCCACCCAACCCCCCCACCCCCCCCCAAACAAAACCACCCCCAACACACAACCCCAACCCACAACCCAAACACACCAACCCCACCAACACCACACACCAAACCCAAACCACCCACACCCCCCCCCCCACCCCCCAACCCCAAAACCCCCAACCCCCCCCCCCCCCACACCCCCCAAAACCAACCCCACCCCAAACCCCCCCCCCACAACACACAAACCCCCCAACCACCCCACCCCACCCCACCCCAAAACACCCCAAACCCAACCCCACCCCCACCCCACACACCCCACACCCCCCACCCACACCCCCCCAACCCCCCAACACCCCCCCCACCCCACCCACCCCCAACCAACACCCCCCCCCCCACCCCCCAACCCCACAAACCCACCAACCACAACACCACACCCCCCCACCCCCCCCCCCCCCCCCCACCCCCACACCCAAAACCCCCCACCCAACACCCCCCCCCCCCCCCACCCCCCCCAACCCCCCCCCCCCCACCCCCACACAACTCCCCCCAAAACCCAACACACAACCACCACCCCCCCACACCCACCACCCCACACCAAACCCCCCCACCCCCCCACCCCCCCCCCCCAAACACACCACCCAACAAAAAAATACCCCCCCAACCCCCCCAAACCCAAACACACACCAACCACCCCCCCAACCCCCCCCAACCCCCCCCCCCCCCAACCCAAACCCCCCCCCACCCACCACCCCCACCCCCAACACACCCAACACACCCCCCCCCCACCCCCAACCCCCCCCAAACACCCCCCACCAACCAAACCCACCAAAACAAACCAAAACACACCACCCCCCCCCCCACAACCACCCCCCCCCACACAACACCCACCCCCCCCACCCCCAACCCCCCACCCCCCCCCCACCCCCACCCCCCCCCCCACCCACCAACCCCCCCCCCCCACCCACCCAAACCCTCCCCCAACACACCCACCCCCACCCCACAAACCAACCCCCCCCCCACCAACCCACCCACACCCCCCCACCCAAAACCAACCCACAACCACACACCAACAACACCACCACAACAACACCACAAAAACCCCCAAAAACCAAAACCAACAAAAAACCCAAACCCACCAAACCCCCCCCAAAACCACACAAACCAACAAAACCAAACCCCCAAACCAAACACCCACCAACACAAACCCAACAACACACAACCAAACCAAACCCCCCACCAAACCCACACCCCCCCCCCCCACCCCCCCCCCCCACCCAACCCAACCCCACCCACACACACCACACACACACACACCCCCCACAACCACCCCCCCCCCCCCCCACAACCCCAAAAAAACCACAAAACAAAACCAAACAACCACAACCCACCCCCCCCCCCACCCCACCCACACCCCCCCCACCCACAACCCCCCCCCCCCACCCCCACCCACCACCCACCCACCAAACCCCCCCCCCCACCAACACCCACCCAACCCCACAACCCCCACACAAAACCCCCAACAAACCACACCCCAACCCAAACAACCACCACCACCCCCCAACCCACCCCCCAACACCACCCCACCCACACCACCCCCAACCCACCCACCACCAACCCCCCCCCCCCCCAAACCCCCACCCCCACCCCCAACCCCCCACCCCCCCCCCCCCCCCACACCCCCCAAACACAAACCCCACCCCCCCCCCCCCCAACCACCCCCCACCCAACCCCCCACAACCCACCCCCAACCCCCCAAACCCCCCAACCCCCCCACCCCCCCCACCCCACCCCCACACCCCCCAACCACACCCCACCCCCCACCCCCCACACCCCACAACCCAACCCCCCCCCACCCCACACCACCCCCAAACCCAACACCCCACCACCCCCCCACCACACCCCCAAACCCCCCCAACCCCCCCCCCCCCACAACACCACCACCCAACACACCCACACACCCCCAACCCACAAACCCCAACCACACCCCCCCCCCCACCCCCACACCCACCCCACACACACCCCCCCACCACCCCCCCCCCCCACCCCAACCCCCACACCACCCCCCCACAACACACCCCCACACCCCCCCCCCCCCAACCCCAAACCCACCCCCCCCCACCCCCCCCCCCCCCCCCCAAACCACACCCCCAACCCCACCCACCCCCCCCACCCCCCCCCCCCCCAAACCCCCCACCCCCCCCAACCCCCCCCCCCCACAACCCCCCCCCCCCCCCCCACCCCACAACCCCCCACACCAACCCCCACAACACACCACCCCAACACCCACCCAAACCACCCCCACCCACCCACCACAACCCCACACAACCCACCCCACCTCTCTCTCTCACTCACACACACCACTACCCCACCCACCCCAAAACCCCCCCCAAAACACCACCCCCCCCCCACCCCCCCCCACCCCCCCCAACCAAACAACCCACACCCCCCCCCCCACCCCCCCCAACCCACCCCCAACCCCAACCACACCCCCACCCCCCCCCCCCCCCAACACCACCCCCAACCCCCCCACCCCACCCAAACCCCCCACCCCACAACACCCACCCAACCCCCCCCCCCCACACCCCCCAAACCCACCAACACCCACCAACCACACCACACCAACAACCACACCACACCCCCCCACAACCACCCACCCAAACACACACACACAACACCACCCCCACCACAAACAACCCCCCCCAACCACCCCCCCCCAACCCCCCCCCCCCCCCCCACACAACCCCCCCACCCCACCCCCCCCCCACAACCCCCAAACCCCCCCCCCCCCCCCCACCCCCCAACCCACCCACACCACCACCCCAACCCACCCCACCCCCCCCCACCCCCCACCCCCCCCCACCACCACCCCCCCCCACCCACACCACACCCCCACCACCCAACCCCCCCCCCCCCCAAAAAAAACAACCCCCCCACACCCCCCCCCCCCACACCACCCCCCCCCAAACCCACACACCCCCACAACCCCCACCCACCCCCCCCACCACCCCCCACCCCCCCCCCCCCCCCACCCCCACACCACCACCCCACCCCCCCCCCACCCACCCCCCAAACCAACCCCCCCACCCAACACACCACCCCACAACAACCAAACACCAAACCACCCCCCACCCCCACCCACACCCCCCCCCCCCCCACACACCAACCCCCACACCCCCCCCCACCCCCCCCACACACACCCCCCCCCCCCACCCCCACCACCCCCCCAACCACCCCACCCACCCAAACCCCCCCCCCCCCCCCCCCCCCCACCCCAACCCCCCCAACACCACCACCCACACACTACACATCACTCTCACACACACTCACACCCCACAAACCACCCCCAACCCCACAACAACCCACCCCCCAACCCAACCCAAACCCACAACAAACCCCAAACCCCAACACCCCCCCCAACACCCACCCCCCCCCCCCCACCCCCCCCCCCCCCACACCCACACCACCCCCCCCCCCCACCCCACCCACCCCACCCCCACACACCCCCCCCCCACCACCCCCCCACACCCCCACAACCCCCCCACACCCCACCCCCCCCCACCAACCCCCCCCCCCCCCACCCACCACCCACCCCCACCCCCCCCCCCCCCACCACCCACCCACACCCCCCCCCCCCCCCCCCCACAACCCCACCAACCCACCCACACAACCCACCCAAAACCCACCACCCCCCCCCAACACCCCCACCACCACCCCCCCACACACCCACCACCCCCACAAACACACCACACCAAAACCCCCCCCCCCCACACCAAACCCCCCCACACCCACCCCCCCCCCCCAACACAACCACCACACACACCCACCCCCACCACCAACACCCACCACACAAACACCCAACCCCAACACCCACCCACCCCCCCCCCCCCACAACCCCAAACCACACACCACCCACCCCCCACCCCCCAAAACCCCCCCACCACACAAACCCCCCACACCCCCCCACAAAAACAACCACACCCCCCCCCAACACACACCACCAACCACCCCCCCCCCCCACCCCCCCACCCCACCCCCCCCCCACCCCCCCCCCCACCCCCCCCACCCCACACCACACCCCAACCCACCCAACCCCCCAACCCCCCCCCCCCCCCCCCCCCCACCCCCACCCCCCCACACCCCCCACCACACACAAAACCCCCCCCCCCCAAACCCACCACCCCCCCCCCCAAACCCCACCCCCACCCCCCCCCACACCACCCCACCCCCCCCCACACAAACCCCACCCCCCACAACCCCCCCACAACCCCAAACACACCCCAACCCCACCAACCCCCCCCCCCACCCCCCCACCCCACCAACCACCCCCCCCCCCCCACACCCCCCCCACCAACCCCCAAACCCACCAACCCCACCCCCCCCCCCCCCCCCCCACAACCCCCCACAACCAACCACCAACCCCCAACCACCCCCACACCCCCCCCCCACCCCCCCCCACACCCCCCCCCACCCCACCCCCCCACAACCCCCCCCACCCCCCCCCCCCCCACCCCCCCCCACCCCACCCCACAACCCACCCCCCCCCCCAAATCCACCCCAACCCCCCACCCCCCAACCCCCCCCCCCCACCCCACCCCCCCCAACCACACACCAACCCCCCATCAAACACTCACACTCCCCACCCCCCACCCCCCCCCCCACCCACCCCCCCACACCCACCACACCCCCACCCCCACCCCACCCCAACCCCAAAAAAAACAAACCAAAAAACAACCAAAACCACCACCCCAACCCCCCACACCCACCCCCCCCCACCAAAACCCCAACCAAACAAAACCCACACACAACCCCCACCCCACAAAACACAACACACACCCCACAAAACACCCCCCCACCCACCACCCACCCCCCCCCACACCACCCCCACCCCACCCCCCACCCCCCCCCCCACCCCACAAACACCACCCCCCCCCACCACACCCCCCCAAAACCCACCAACCCACAACAACCCCCACCCCCAAACCCCCCAACCCACCCCACCCCCCCAACCCCAAAACCCCCCCCACCCCAACCCCCACCAACCACCACCACCCCCACCCCCAAACCCCTCCACACCCACCCCCAACACCCCACAACACACCCCCAACACCCCCAAACCCCAACCCCCCCCACCCAACACCCCCCACCCACCCCCACCAACCACCCCCCCCCCACCCCCCCACACCCCACACCCCACCCCCACACCACCCCCCACCCCACCCACCCCACACACCACACCCCCACCCCCCCCCACCCCCCCCCAAACACCCCACCCCCACCCACCCCCACCACACACCCCCCAACCCCCCCCCACCCCACCCACCCCCCCCACCCCCCACCCCCCCACCCCAACCCCCAACCCAAACCCCCCACCCCCCCCCCCCCCCCAACCCCCCACCAACCCCCCACCACCCCCCCCCCCACCCCCCCCCCCCCCCCCACCCCACCACAACCCCACCCCCAACCACCCCCCCCCCCCCCCCCCCCCCAAACCCCCCCCCCCCCACCCCCCAACCACCACCCCCCCCACCCCCACCACAACACCCACACCCCCCACCCACCCCCCCAACCCCCCCCCCCCCCCCACCCCCCCCACACCACCCACCAACCCCCAACCACCCCCCACCAAACCCCCCCCCCCCCCCCCCCACACCCACCCCACCCCCACCCACCCAACAAACCACCACCACCCCCCCCCCCCCCCAACCCACCCCCCCCCCCACCCCAAACCCCACCAACCCCCCACCCCCCCAAACCAAACCACCAACCACACCAACAACCCCCCAACCCCCCACCCCACACCCAACCCCCCCCCACCCACCACCCCCCCCCCCCCCACACCCACAACCCACCCAACCAAAACACCCCCCCACAAACACACCCAAACCCACAACCCACCCACCACCCACCCCCCACCCAACAACCAACCCACCCACCACAACCAACCCCCCCCCACCCCCACCCACAACCCACCCCACACTCCACAACCCCCACACTCTCCCACACCCACACACCCCCCACACCACCCCCCCAACTCCCCCACACACTCCACAACCACAACCCCCCCCCAACACAACCCCCCCACCCC
The DNA here is from genome assembly GCA_964034765.1 of Knipowitschia caucasica. Classification (NCBI taxonomy): domain Eukaryota; kingdom Metazoa; phylum Chordata; class Actinopteri; order Gobiiformes; family Gobiidae; genus Knipowitschia; species Knipowitschia caucasica. The sequence goes on from OZ035828.1 coordinate 4,368,080, forward strand.
CCACCAACCCACACCACACACTCCCCCACTCAATCACTCACACCCCACAACCCCCCACCCACCCCCAACAAACAAACAAACACCCCACCCACCACCCACAAACCAAACCCCAACCACCCCCAACCACCCCCCCCCCCCCCCCCCCCCCCCAAACAAACCCCCACACCACCCCCCACCACCCCAACCCCCACCAAAAAAAACCCAAACCCCCAACCAAAAACAAAAAACCCAACCCACAAAAACCCAAAACACCACCCCCCCCCCCACCACAACCCCCCCAACCACCCCCCCACACCCCCCACACCCCCACACCACCCCCCCCCAACACCCCCACCCACCCCCCCCCCCCCCCCCCCCCCCAAAACCCCCCCCCCACCCCCCCCACCACAACCCACACCCCAACCCCCCCAAACCCCCCCCCCCCCACCCAAAACAACAACACCACCCCAACACCAAACCCACCAACACACACATAACACAAAACACACCCCAAACCACCCCCCCCCACCACAACACACAAAAACCCAACAAACCCCCTCCCCCCCAAACCCCCCACAAAACAACAACAACAACACCCCCCCAACACACACCACCCCCCACCCACCACACCACAACACACAAAAAACCCACAACCCCCAAACCACCCCCCACCCACACCCCAACCCAACACCCCCCACCCCAACACCACCCCCACCCACACACCAATCATATCCACACAAAACACCACCCACACAACCAATACACACCCCCCCCCCCACCCCACAACCCACCACACCCCACCCACCCCACTCCACAAAAACCCCCCCACCCCACACAAACCACCCCCACCCCACCACCCACCCACCCACACACCCCCCAACCACACCCCCTTAAAAAAATCTAAAAAACCACATCCTAACACATCTTATACAACAACCCCTCCAACACCCTCTCCTTTCTCCTCCTCACCCAAATCCCCAATCCCTCAATCCATATATCAACTCACTCATCTCCCCCTCTCACTCACACCCCTCTCTATACTTAACTTCTACATCCATCCATATTTTCCATTTCCATTCCTTAACACTTCACCCCACTCCCACATTCCCACACTCCTTCCTCCTCCCAACTTCACAAACCCCCCCCCCCAACCCATTCCCCAACCCCACTCACAATACCCCTTTTTCCCCCATCCTTCAACAAAACACCTACATATATATTATCCCCCCCCCATTTAAAGATATATAGATATAGTCACCCCCTCCTCCCCCCCCCCCCCCTCCTTTTCCCTCTAAAAATCCTACCAAATACCCCAATCCCATAACAAAAATTTCCCTTTCCCCTATCTCTTTCACAAACTTATACCCATCTCTCATTTAACACCTCCATCCACCTCCTACACCTATAATCCTCTCTCTACATCTTTCCTTTTCCACACATTCTCTTAACAAAACATCAAACCCCCACAAAAACTTTTAACAAATCATATCTTACAAACCTACATACCCTCTACCATCAACCTCCCATTAACACACAATATTAATAACTTAAAAAACATATAATATATTATAAACTAAACTTAACCACCTAAACAACACATTTCCTTCCTCATCCACCCCCACCTAAACCTCTAATTAATTAGAGATGATCGATATATAGAGCTATAGATAGACTACTCGACTCGAGATCTAGCGAGCACAGCACTAGCCCCCTAACCTTCAGCTAACCTAAAATAGAGATAGAGTCACAATTATTATCCTACCTTCTCCATTCTCATACCTATATAAAAATCACCCATTTCCTACAAACCCATAACTATGAGGTGTGATACCTCCCAATATTTATAATACATTAACCCCTTTCAGTAACCCAATTAATACAATTTACCCCCCATATAAATACTTCATCTATTCTTACACCCACTCTCTTCAATATACAACTCCTATCCAAATATTCTCTTCTTTTTATAAATAATTTATCAACCATTCCTTATATTAACATATATATTTTCCACCATCATCTCATATTTTTTATCTAATTATTTATCAATCCACTTACCCTCTATAATCAAATCTACATACTCATATTACTAATACATTTCCTACCAACATTCCAACCCCTCCCCCAAAAACAAATCCAAATACAAAAAAATAATCACCAAATAACATAAAAATAAATAAATCTAAAATAAATAAACAAAAAACCAAAAATTACAAACAATATAAAAAACAAAACATCTATAAAAATAAAAATTTAATTACAAAAATAAATTAAAAATACCTCTTTCCAATTATTTACAAAATTAAATTAAAAATATACCCAAATATATATAAATAATATACATTAAATCCCAACATATAATAAAACCATAATAATATCTTCTTCTACACATTCCATTTTACACTTATTATTTCTCCTCTCCAATCAATTTTTATAGAGAGAGAGAGAGAGATAACTAAACATTAATAATCATTAATACATTTAATTTTATTCATAAAACAATTTTTAAAAGTTAAACATATTCACAAAACACTTAAAATTTTAACTCATTCAATAATTTTAATTACAAAAAACCAACTTCAAACTCCATTTACAATACAAAATAAAAATAATACCATTACTAAAATTAAACCTTTATAAATATAAACATTCATATATTTCTTTTTAAACTATTTAAATCCACCCACGTCGCTCTCTACTCGCTACACTACATAAATAAAATCAATTATCTAAACAAAACAAAATAATCCTCTGCTCAGCTCGATCGCGCCTCCTATCACTATTCTTAAACATTCAACCCTAATCCATCACTACCTACGCGACACTCTCACATCTCTCGCTCAAAAACACTCATAATTATAACTCCATTACATTTAATAAAAAACATCCCAAAAACATAACCCTTTTCACCACTCTAAACTATCAATATATAATATCAAATACCCCCTACACCAACATAAACACTATCAACCCCTACATTTTTTATTATAAATTTCCAAATTATCTAAATCTACCTCACACCACACAACACTTACTTAACTTCCCCCAATTTCAACATAAAACCATAACCACACAACAGATTTTACAATATACATCAACACACAAATCATATATAAAAAACAAAAATAAAATCAAATACAAACACATAAATAAACAACAAACACTACCAACAAAAAATCACTCATAAAAAAAAAACAAACAAAAAAAAAAAAAAACATAAAAAAAAAACAATTTAAATACCCCCCCACGGCAGAGATGCACCTTCCGACAAGGTGCATGTCATGTCGGATATGCCGGGTGGGTGTCCTCAGTCGATCGTCTCGCCTGTTTGGGTGTTAGTGCGTGATTTGTGGTGACATGCTACAACATTCTAGCTTTAATGTGACTCAGCAATTCGCAAGCGCCTAACTGGGGCCAGGCTCGTGGCGGTTGGGTCTCGGGCCTCTGGCTTGGCTTGTCGAGGCCGGGTTTTCTCTACGGCGAGTCCTGGCCCTGCAGGCTAGTTCTAACCGGGATCAGGGGTTTCAGGGAGTGAGCTACGGCCGTGAACTCTAAGGTTTGGGCCGGTGCGCCTGACTCCTGGGTCTCTTGGTCTGGAAGACTCAAAGTTCCAAGCCAAGAGATTAGCAGGAGTTTCTATTTTAGGGGACTAGGATACAAAAATATGAAACTTCAAAAATCAAAAAGGGTGGCTGTCTTGGCAGTGGGTAGGAGCGTCGTTAAGGCACTCGATGGCGAGGGGTTCCCATCTTGCTCGTTCTAAAAGGGGAGTATAAGGGTTACAAGAATATATGACGTAGCAAGTGGGGCTTTAATTACGAGGGGAACTTCCTTTATATAAACGGGGATGACAGGTATGATTGTCTAGGACAGGGGTTCCCAAAGTTTTTAGCCCGCAACCCCCATCATAAATGCCCTGCTAACCCGCGACCCCCCGGGGGGTCGGGACCCCCACTTTGGGAACCACTGGTCTAGGAGACTGATTAGGTATCGAGGTAGATATGTTTGGATCTGAGCTGGTGACTCTTAGTGGGGTTTTAGGCCCTTGGTTCACCTTCTGTGATAGAAAGAGTGACCGTCTCGAGTGGGTGGCTTTGGAGGTCCTCGTACTCTGACGCTCGACGGCGCTGTCGCCCCGGTTTGGTCGTTTACGGATCTGTCTCGTCATTGCCTCCGTGCACCTGTTAAAGTTATTGCGGAGTCGTCTAACCCGTCTATTTAGGACGAAGGCCGTGGCTACGGCCAGAATGTCCTCAACTAACAATAGCGGCACGAGGTATGGCGGGATACGGCCCATGGCTAGGTTTTCGATCGAGGAACTGAGGTGACGTAGCATGTCCTCCATCAGTTGGGTGGTCAGCTGAGTATGGCCGTAGTCTAGTTGGAGAACGTCTAAGAGTTGATTGACCGCAGCGGAGGTGCGTTTAATCGCAACCTCGTACGTGTTAAGTACTAGCATGGTTCCTTTCGGGGACTTTCCCAAGGTCACCACGTCGTTCTGTTGTTGGTCAAGTCTGGTTTTGACATCCTCGAGTTCAGAGGCCATTTCTTGTTGGTGGCGTCTGAGGGAGGATAGGCTAATGGCGTTTAGGCCAAAGAGGGTGCCCAGGGCGGGCGCCGCGCCGAGGAGAGCCCCAATAAATCGTTTGGGTCTGAGGCGAGGGTCACTGAGCTCTGTCCTAGTGAGTCTGTCTAGTTGCGTCAGCATGTGTTGTATGTCTGCCTCAGCGTGCTCCACGACCGTCTGGGTCCAGCGTGCACCTGCCCAATCTTTGAGTGTGACCAGGTCACTCACTGTTCCGCTGGACCACTGTTCCAGCGGCGTCTTGAGACGCAGCGTGGGCACGGCGTAGCTTGAGACGCAGCGTCGGTTTGCGACGCAGCGTCGGTTTGCGACGCAGCGTGGGGCGCGGCGTAGCTTGAGGCGCAGCGTCGGTTTGGGACGCAGCGTGGGGCGCGGCGTGGCTTGAGACGCAGCGTGGGGCGCGGCGTAGCTTGAGACGCAGCGTGGGGCGCGGCGTAGCTTGAGACGCAGCGCGGGGCGCGGCGTAGCTTGAGACGCAGCGCGGGGCGCGGCGTAGCTTGAGACGCAGCGTGGGGCGCGGCGTAGCTTGAGGCGCAGCGTCGGTTTGAGACGCAGCGTGGGGCGCGGCGTAGCTTGAGACGCAGCGTGGGGCGCGGCGTAGCTTGAGACGCAGCGCGGGGCGCGGCGTAGCTTGAGACGCAGCGCGGGGCGCGGCGTAGCTTGAGACGCAGCGCGGGGCGCGGCGTACCTTGAGACGCAGCGTGGGGCGCGGCGTAGCTTGAGACGCAGCGCGGGGCGCGGCGTAGCTTGAGACGCAGCGTGGGGCGCGGCGTAGCTTGAGGCGCAGCGTCGGTTTGAGACGCAGCGTGGGGCGCGGCGTAGCTTGAGACGCAGCGCGGGGCGCGGCGTGGCTTGAGACGCAGCGTGGGGCGCGGCGTAGCTTGAGACGCAGCGTGGGGCGCGGCGTAGCTTGAGACGCAGCGCGGGGCGCGGCGTAGCTTGAGACGCAGCGCGGGGCGCGGCGTAGCTTGAGACGCAGCGTGGGGCGCGGCGTAGCTTGAGGCGCAGCGTCGGTTTGAGACGCAGCGTGGGGCGCGGCGTAGCTTGAGACGCAGCGTGGGGCGCGGCGTAGCTTGAGACGCAGCGCGGGGCGCGGCGTAGCTTGAGACGCAGCGCGGGGCGCGGCGTAGCTTGAGACGCAGCGCGGGGCGCGGCGTACCTTGAGACGCAGCGTGGGGCGCGGCGTAGCTTGAGACGCAGCGCGGGGCGCGGCGTAGCTTGAGACGCAGCGTGGGGCGCGGCGTAGCTTGAGGCGCAGCGTGGGGCGCGGCGTAGCTTGAGACGCAGCGTGGGGCGCGGCGTAGCTTGAGACGCAGCGCGGGGCGCGGCGTAGCTTGAGACGCAGCGCGGGGCGCGGCGTAGCTTGAGACGCAGCGCGGGGCGCGGCGTACCTTGAGACGCAGCGCGGGGCGCGGCGTAGCTTGAGACGCAGCGCGGGGCGCGGCGTAGCTTGAGACGCAGCGTGGGGCGCGGCGTAGCTTGAGGCGCAGCGTCGGTTTGAGACGCAGCGTGGGGCGCGGCGTAGCTTGAGACGCAGCGTGGGGCGCGGCGTAGCTTGAGACGCAGCGCGGGGCGCGGCGTAGCTTGAGACGCAGCGCGGGGCGCGGCGTAGCTTGAGACGCAGCGTGGGGCGCGGCGTAGCTTGAGACGCAGCGCGGGGCGCGGCGTAGCTTGAGACGCAGCGCGGGGCGCGGCGTAGCTTGAGACGCAGCGCGGGGCGCGGCGTAGCTTGAGACGCAGCGTGGGGCGCGGCGTAGCTTGAGGCGCAGCGTCGGTTTGAGACGCAGCGTGGGGCGCGGCGTAGCTTGAGACGCAGCGTGGGGCGCGGCGTAGCTTGAGACGCAGCGTGGGGCGGGAATACAGTATTAGACTTGACCAACGCAGCAATGTAGCCTAACAATTATGTTTAAGAGGAGAAGCAGAAACAGAGTGTTAGCTTTTGTTATGTATAGCAGTAATGTGTTCTAATAGCAACATGCGCTAGAAGTAGCAGAGTTACAGTATGAAACTTGGCCAACGCAGTAATGTAGCCTAACAATTATGTTTAAGAGGAGAAGCAGAAACAGAGTGTTAGCTGTACCAACGTATAGCAGTAATGTGGTCTAACAAAAAAAAAATGACATGCAGCAGAAATCCGTGAAGCAGAAACACGGCATAGGATTAGTTACTACAATAATGCGTATTATCAGTGGCAAGGAGGGGGGGGGGGGGGTGTGTGGGAGTGCAGTATTTGTTAAATCACCACACAGATGTGTTACCGTAAACTAGCAGTAGTGAGTGAGCAGGAATAAAGCATAGAATGCGTTTCACCAGCGACATGCAGCAGAAGGAGCAGAGTTTACAGCATTAAACTTGGCTAACGCAGTAATGTAGTCTAACAATGACGTTAAAGAGGAGAAACAGAAACAGAGTGTTAGCTTTACGGCAGTAATGTGGTTATTGAGTTGGAGTAACAAAACAGCACGGAAGTATAGCAAAGCTGTTTTACGTTAGAGCCACCGCCACAGATCATTAAAGGACAACTCACCCTCAAATCCACTTTTTTTTGCTAATAAACGATTTAAATGAGTGTCCAATAGTGTTGTCTACATATCCTGGTCATAGTTTTTTCACTTTGGTGCAAATTAGTTGAAAGTTAAACTTTCTGCCTAAAACCGTCTGTGAGGCGCCATCTGCTGGCGACCTGTATTACTACATTTGAATTTTGAATCTGGCGCCAACACTGGCACAGAAGTTGGACCTGACGTCTGCAAGTTGGACCTGACGTCAGCAGCCCCCCGCCCAGAGCAATGTAAACGGCCCAGTCTCGTTCACGCCCCCTTCAGTCCTCCAGGCTACGCCCATTTAGAGGAAGATTTGAACAGGAAATGTGAGTGACGTAAGCTCCGAGGAGCGGGGGTGAGAACCACTTTAAAGACGTGGTGCAGAATAAAGTGTCAAGACAGCAGCAATGTAGTCCCGGAAGTAGTGCACCGGGACCGGAAAGTAGTCCTGTGTTAGACAATAAAAGAGGTGCGGCTCGTTTAGCAGTATGCCGAGACGGCTAGCACCCTTTGATCGTCAAACACAGAATCAGAGTGAGATAGGATAGTACGAAAGTATAGTAAGTAGTGTTATTGTTAGACAACAGGTAGGCAATGCAGCAGCAGAGTGGTTTTAGCAGTGGGGACGCGGCGTAGGCTTTTAGCGCACCAGGGCCGGAAGTTAGCCGTATGCTAAAAACAAAGGAGCGTAGCTAGCCGTTAGCTTGCCGACAACAGGAGGTTTCAGCAGTAGTTTAGGCAATAAACAATGGGTTTTACAACGAAAGTCTCGAGCGAGTTATACGGTTCGCACAAGCACGTATCGCAGTGGTGGAATGGGGTTTGTCTGTATTGTGCAGTAGAGTCTTGGGCTGTATCCGAATGTCCACACTATACCCTATATAGTGCACTATATAGTGGTCACGCCATTTTGTAGGGGTGTCCGAATGTCCAGAGAGAAAAAGTAGTGCACTGGAATTTTCCCACAATGCATCTCGAAAATGTAGTGAGCAGCGATGGTCACTATACGGAAGTAAAATGGCGGAGGCACGGGGAGACGGGTTGGAAGAGAAGCGGGACATGAGCTCCAAATGTGAGTTTTTAATCATCATAAATATGTAAATGTGTAAACCGTGATATATTGTTGACGATAAGCTGCCAAAATACACATTTGAATACCATTGCCTTTTACTGCGAAACAACGTACCAATGTTATGCCGCGAAAGTGTTAGCATTTTCGCATATCATAACATTAACATCTAAAGCGAACGCTACAGAAACGGGTCACTGGTGGTCAGTCATTAATGTTATTAAAGCACTTGTGTTATATGTATAGCATTTATTGTGTGTTTAATGTTTTTTAAAGGGACAGACACTGATGTGGAGAGACTCATCTGACTGCAGGTGAAAAATTTGCTTCGGCGGCTGGATGGGAGTATGACCTCATCTCATCTCATCTCATCTCATTTACATCCCTTTATTTTTCCATTTCTGGGTCAGGGGGGTGGCAATCAGAACTGCCACCCAATTCACATAGCACCAGTCCCTTGCTGATCTTCCTGCAGGTGGTGGGTCCACGGGAAGATGGCTGCTCCTTCGACACAGATGCGGCCTTGGTCTTTCAGCGGGGACTTCAGGCACATTGGGGTTAAGTGTCTTGCCCAGGGACACAACGGCAGCGGACATCAGTGGGAGCAGTTGACATGGGTCGTGGTGGGATCGAACCCACGACCATTAGGTCCAAAGACCAGTGCTCTACCAACTGAGCTACTGTCGCCCCTATGACCGGGAGTATGACCATTATGAATAAATACTTATTCAAAAAACGTCTACTCATATTCAAATGTTTTTATGTATCGTTACTTTAGGGCAGTGATAAAGGAAAATGATCACCCCTGCCAGAGCGGCCAAGAAGTGGGAGAACCTGAAAAAGACCTACAAGGTTTGTTTCTTTGAAGCTAATTTGTGAAGCATTTATTATACAAAATTCACTGTTTTAAGGAGCTCAGACAGCCACGGACAGGGACAGGGACAGAAGGAGGGGAGCCCATCGCCATATCTTGGAAGTGGTACTCCCTCATGGATGAGGCAATAGGCAGCAGGCCATCCGTGCAGCCTCCCTGCCTGATTGCCTCATCCATGGGGGAGGAAAGAGGAAGAGGAAAGCAGTGTGGCAGCCAAGAGGCCGAGGAGGGAGAGTTGAATTAGTTTTTCGGAGAAGGTGGAGAAGAATGAAGAGGAAAGGGAGAAGCGAGAAGAGGAGAGGGGAAGAAGAGAGGAAGAGAGAAAGGAGAGACTGTTGAGTTTGTTGGAGAGAAGTTGTAAATAGTAGATAAAAATGTATTTTGATAAGTGTAGTGTGAACTATATGCATATGGACATACAATGATGAACACTATTTACACACAAAAAATTTAATCAACTAGACATTTGTAAAGAACTATACATACATTCAACAATTTATTTTTAGATATTTACATATTCAATTGTTTTTGTTTTTATTTAAATAGGCCAAAACACAGATTATTCAAACATTTAATTAATAGTCGTGGTCCCGAAGAGCTGGTTCCCTTGGGGCGGAAAGTGCTGCTGCCATCCGTCCACGCAGCTCCTGTCCACACTGCTGATCAGGCTGGTGCTGCTGATGCTGGTCCTGCTCATCATCAGGCCCTGGCTCCTCTTCCACTGGCTCCCAGAGATCACCATCGCTGATGCAGATGTTGTGCAGGATGGCGCAACAGGCAGTCACCTGGACTGCAAAGGTGGGTTGGACTTCCAGTGCCTTAAAAAAAATTGATCGCCATCTTGCCTTCATCATGCCAAACGCTCTCTCTATTACAGATCGTGCCCGTGCATGGTGCCGGTTGAAGCGGGCTTCCACTGGGCTCCGAACAGGCTCTCTGTATGGAGTGAGGAGTGTGATGGGCTGACGGAGGCAAGGGTAGCCACCATCACCAAGGAGGATGTGTCCATTTGGGGGATAGAGCCGGTGGACGTAGAGGGGGCTGTTTTTAAGCACTCGAGAATCGTGCACAGATCCGGGGTAGCCAACAAACAAATCAATAAATAAGCCACGGTGATTACACACAGCCTGCATTTGAATGGAATAAAACAATTTCCTGTTAAAATAACACTGTGCATTCTCTTGAAGGGGCTTTATTCTAATGTGGCAGCCATCGATGCTCCCCACAACATTATTGAGAGCAGCTGATCCAGCCAGCAACTGAAACCCAGCTGCAACTTGGGGAAGTTCCTCCAGGGAAGGGAAATGAATTATTTGGCCACGCATTTGAAGGATCTGGTTGGCCACCCTGTGGATCACATCGTGGACTGTGGACTGGGGCATGTCAAATGCCCTGGCGACAACACGGTATGCGGTGCCACTGGCCAACCAAAAGAGGAAGACCAAAACCTCCATGTCCTGGCTCCAGCCCTGGTGATGAGCACTCCTCAGGTGGCTAACCAGACGGGTGATGGTGGTTCGAGTGAGGCGAAAATCGGGGCGAAGGTCAGACTGGCCATTTAAGTACATGCTGACTAGGGGTACATGGTGGTTCAGTCGGCAGTACACCGGTGGTTCACCCTAAAACAAAACAAAAATTCTCTTAAACTTAATATGATACTTCTAGATTCATTTTTTAATTCTGTATCTGCACTTTTAGTTATGAGTGCAGACACAGGAATAAGTACTCATTTTTCATTTTGAGATTTAAAAATGTAAATAAAAATGAAGAGTATATAGCTGAAGTCATGTTCTTTTGTGCCCTGGCATTGATTTTGCCAAATGTATTGTGTGTTGCAGGGAGCTGGAGCTGCCCTGAGACAACTGAAGTAGAAACCCTCACTACATCACTCGCACCTAATAACACACAAAAAAATTACAGAAGCCCTGTGCCCCATGGCCAAGCAAATTCTATTATTGTTTAATGATTAAGTACTCATTTTTCATTTAGAAAAAATGAGTACTTAATCCATTTCCCTTGCTATGGTTTTGTGTTCTTTCAACCAATAAAATATTTTAATGTTCTTGCATTTTAAGTGAGTGTGTCTATACAATGTGTTTTCTTGTTGAAATATGTCTAAATGTATATGACTAATGTGTTTCTCATTGACTGAGAATAGTATTTTGAATTAGTAAGTACACCAAAAGTACTATAATTTACCCAGTAGATGGTGCTAATGCTATATAGACAAAGGACGAATACAATACTTACACGACGCCCTGCTAATGAAAGAAGAGCCATTCTCCTCCTCGCCCTCATCGCCTGTCTTCGCCTTCTCTCTGTTCGGCGGTGTTTAATTCGCATTATGATAACTTGTATAATAGTTATGAAAAACACCGCAAAATTCAGTGGAGGTGCCATTTCACCGGTGTTAGAGGAGCCGGTCAGGTGGCGGGAATATGAAAGACGTCAACCAAAATTCATAAATATGAATATAAATTGTAAAAACATTTTATACATGTATATTAGACAAATATTGATATTTTAATATACTTTTATTTATATATAAAATTATATTGATCCAATGACATGTGACAGGGGTGTGATGTGAGCCGCGGCTAAAAATAGTGTGCAGCTGTCCGAATCGCCAACAGAATGAGTGCACTGACTCACTCACTCAGTCGCTATATAGTCCCGAACTATATAGTGAGTGAGTGAATAGGGTATAGTGTGGACATTCGGATACAGCCTTGGTGTGTGTGTGTACACAATAGATTAGCAGGTGAAGAGAGTGGGACAGGGTTAGCGTTAGCCACCTTTAGCAGAACAATAGCATCACATTCACACAGCTGCCATTCACAGCCTATTACACAGATATACTCGGTTACAATCCTGTGTGACGCGGGCCACAAAGGGACACAGAGTAGGTTTGTGCGCCCGTGTTCTGGACACGGCGCACAGTGGGTTACAAGGATAAGTTTTTGCGCTTTCTCTTAAGAGTTTAAGCGGCTTCACATTCCCACGCTGCCCGCTGGCCAAGCAGGGCGACACGTTGTAGGGCAATGCGTAGTACCCGTACGAAAGAGTCGGGATTTGAGACTAAATTATATAGTCTGGTGCATGCACGAGCGCTATACGCTAGCGGGGGCGTAGGGGAGCTCGATTGGCGTCGAAGTCACTATGGCAACGGGGCAGCAGGGAGCAGAGGTGGGGTGAGGGAGTGGGGGGAACAAGCGCTTGGAGCGTGAGCAGTGCTTAAGTTAGCGTATTACAGGTCAAATCACAGAGTACGAGTTGATAAATCTGGTTATATGCGCGGATCTCACAAACAGGGTACCATATATGTAGGGTAATAATATGTAGAGTAGCTTAAATTTAGTAGTGTGGAGCGGCTAGTCTCCGGATCAGAAACTCGCCGTTCCACCAATGGATCTGTCTTATTTATTTTGGGCACCAGTAGACGTTTGAGGGTCTACGACAGACCCAGGGATATTTGCCTCGATACCAGTATCACAAATCTGATGGGTTGAGTACGAAAATCGGCCAGGGATACCCAAGATTTAACAACACGACGCTTAAATGATTGAGTTAAAAGTAAAGGGGTTTTATTGACTACAAAAATGAAGATAGAAAATATAACGAAGGGGATTTCTGGTCACATTAAGCAAATATTGTTATGCACATCATTTGAATCACACTCCAACAGAGAACAGTCTTACTTTGAGCCGTTCAAGGGAGATGTTGATGAAAAGAGGAGGATGGAGAATGGAGATGGGAGGATGAGAATGAAGAATAGGATGGAGGCGATGTTCTCGTCCACGTGGTCTTTGTTCGAACAGGGAGCAGGAGGAAGCCAGCAGATCGGATCCCGGCGTGGGTTTCACACACACAACACGGTCTAGAATAGCGTTGCGGTGGGGTGTTCCAGGGAGCCCGAAGGTGGCTGGCGGTGGAAGGTCCTCGTCTCCGACAGCGAGAGTGGCTGCTGTCCCGTGGATGTACAGGCCCGAAATGGTGGCGGGCGTAGGCCGTGTAGGAGACACGTACCGAAAAGGAGTAGTTGCGATAGTGATTTCGGGAAAACCAAGAGGAAGTTCTGTTGCATTGCGAGTGTTTATATTGACTTCTGGAGGGGCGCGTCCTTCACGTCATCCATGTGCGACACCCCCCTTACAACAGGCAGTTTACAAGGGAAACACACAAGATTAATACGGACAACCATAACAAATTGTACAAACACACACCGAATTTCATTACTCGACAATGATACACACATGTAGGGCACGGTACAGACGTATGGGACTAAATACTGAGTCAGGAGCTGGTCTACACACTGTCCGCGCCGGGTGTGAGGGTGTCCAGTGTCCACTGGGGGGCGCCAGAACGCCGCGGGTGAGTCTCAGGTTTGTGGAATGTGTTCTGAGCGATCAATGGGTGAATGGTGCCTGTTCTCTGTCAGGCAGGAGGGCGTACCGATGTTTGTTCTGTTGTTTTATTGCAGTGTCCTGGCAGAGTTTAGCCTTTCATTGAACCCGTAGTTTCTTTTGAAGTTCCCGGGGCCCGGGAGGGGCCTGTTTACGAGACGGGCAGCTATTTCACGCTCGACTGGCGCCTGCCCTCTTTCTTCACCTTACATCTTTCTGTTTATTTATTACCTACAAGTCTCTTGCAGGAAAACCACCCAACCTGGCAACCCTGCTGCATAGTGTTGTAAACAGGAACACGTAAACCAGAACTACTGGATTCGTCCCGGAAACCGGATTCGTCCGGAAGTTCAGTTTATAAGTCCTTAAGTGGTGACTGGTTAAGTTTAGGTGTCTAAGTAAGATGGTTAAGGTTAGGGTTAAGGCTGGGTTGGGGTTATTTTATGGGAATGGCTTGTTAAGTTTAGGCATGAATAGATAGTTTGTTATATTTACTTCCGCTTCTGTCCCTATTCCGTTACGTGATCATGGATCTGGACGTGATCTAGTGCTGTGTATGGTCAAACTGAACTTCCAGACTACCCGGTTTCCGGGAAGAATCCGGGAGTGACACTAAACACCTGTGCCCACACTGCCCAGCCTTACTTCGCCCACATGGAGTCTGGGCTGTGATTGACATCTCACCAGTCACACACAAAAAAACAGTTGTCATTGCTGCTTAAAGCAATAGTTTACAGACAAGAAAGTCTCATTCCACCCTTGTTTAAACACTAAAATAATTGTAGAGCTACACACCTGAACCTAAGCCACAGAATTATTACAGCAGCACTAGTTGTCAACTGAAGTAATCTAATTTTAAACCACTAGATGTCGCCAAAATACTCCAACCTGCTGCTAGGGCGTGTGAGAGTTGGATGGGTTTATATCACTGACGCAGACAGACGCACGTCACACACACTGACTGACGTCACACACACCGACTGACGTCACACACACCAACTGACGTCACACACACCGACTGACGTCACACACACCGACTGACGTCACACACACCGACTGACGTCACACACACCAACTGACGTCCCACACACACACCGACTGATATCACACAGAATCACAGAGTCAATGGAGAGGCCAGGACCAAATTCAAATGTAGTACCACCAAAAAAGGTAGAGAGGGCGCCACACAGACGTTTTTTGGCTCAAAAGTGAGATTTTATCTCAGTTGAACTAAAATGTCAAAAAAGTGACCAGGATATGTAGAGAGCACTACAATTAACATATTTATGCAGTTTGAGTTAAAAAAAGTTGATTTGGTGTTTAGTCGCTCTTTAAAACAAACTTTACACAAACTTTTGATTCTTAAAACACACATATAACAACATAGAACCATCAACATGGAACCATCAACATCTCGCCTCCAATAGCATTAAAAGTTACATCCGTGTTTTAATTCGTTCGTATTTAAACTTTTTTAAAGATGTACAGACTTTATGTCCGCCAGATTACTTTCGCTGCAGCATGACACGCTTGAGAAGGCGGTGCAAACCCCACGTAACACCGGCGATCCTGATTGGTCGATTATTTTCTGATCTTCTGAAGGAGTTTGCTATGCGTTCGATACCAAACCCTTGTGTGTGAAGCGAAACGCCTCTGGTGGAGCATGGCGGAACTACACAGGTCTGGCGAGAGTCAGGCTACAATGCAAGTGCATTTACAGTAATATAATGAATTAAAAAAATCGGAAATAGTACGTATATTATTTATTATTTGATTTGTTCATTACTAAATCCTTTGGCGAGCTACCTGGAAGGGTGGGGTGGTGAGCTACTGTTGGCTCCCGAGCTACAGCTTGGAGACCCCTGCTCTATCTCTTATCACTTTTAAGTTATAGCCAGAGGTGCATATAAGTGGTACGCAGGTACGCATGCGTGACAAATATCAGAAATGCGTACTATCACCTGAGTTAGTAAGCGCCTTTGCGTACTTCACATTTACCGGTCTGTCGCGCTCCTCTGGGTCTTTGCGCGAGGATCGAACCTGGACACTATTTCCTGGTGAGTTAAATGGGAATTATGCCCATGTGATGTGCGTACTTAAATGTACATGTTTTGAGAGTACAATGATGTAATATCTGATTGTAGAGTATATTTATCTGTGTTGTACCAATTAGGTATGGGTCCATATGTTTTTGCCTGTTTATACCAAGCCCCGGCGATCCAAGATGTTGCCGTATTCAAATGAATGGTTGTGCTCAGTGGCGCTTTGTGCCGGCATGGGGGCTGAAAGGGACACTTAAATCTCGACAAACTCCGACCTTTATGAAAGCTGTAGGTAGGGATGTACCGATCCGATATTCAGTATCTGTATCGGGGGCCGATTTGGGTATTTTGTAAGGATCGGATAATATCGGATTTGTTAAATATGAAGCCGATTTACGTCACTTTTCAGCATGCTCACGCTTTACGGCTGTACGGCTCACGCTTTACGGCCGTAAACTAAATACAATGTAAAACTAGGGCTGGGCGATAAAACGACAACGAGATATATTGCAATAGACACGTGTTCGATATCAATAAAAAACGGGGTCGATAGAATGTTAGTTTAACAATAATCTGTTAGAAAAAACAGGACAAAAACACAGGAAGTAAAGCCGAGTCAGAAGCGCGCGGCATTCTGGGGGATGTAGGCATAGGCTTCTCAACCTATCACAAATCTGTCTGGGAAATGCAAAACAACAACCGCACAATGCATAGCGTCCATGGATCTAAAGATTGTTTTTCAATGCTGTGACAATGGTTCTGCATGTCCGTGTCAGGATTAGCATGTGCGGTTTGGCAGAGGCAGTGGACACAGAGACCCGGTGCATGCGGCGAAAGCAAGAGATGAACTTTTTCCTCCGTGCGGCTATCAGAGAGCGGCCGCACGGAGCCACCAGGGCTAAACCAGGATTTCACCAGGACTAACGATGGGGGAGACTGCTTGTGAACATATTCCTCGAGCCTCATTCCCCCGTAAACAAGGCTGCTAACGTGTGTTAGCCGACACAACAAACGTATTTATTCAGGTAAAAATGCAAAATTGAAAATATTAGAAAAAATTGTATCGGATCGGTATCGGCAAAACAATATTTAGAATATCGGAATCGGATCGGATTACAAAAAATCTGGATCTGTACATCCCTAGCTGTAGGTTCTCTGTCAGCTGAGGTCGTGCTGTTTTAATTTACATAGAGTTCTATGGGGAAAATTTCTGGGTAGCCCACGAGAATTTAGTCTTGTTTAGTCTGCAGTACCGCGAGAGTCCCCTGAGCACATGGGTTCTTCAGCTATAAACTAGCAATACCCTATCAAGTTATTATAATAGATCCATGGTTTATACTTCCAACTTCTACCAAAATAATTTGCTCAATAGGAGGGGCCATTGCATTAATAATGCAAGGGAATTAAAGTATAAAATGTCCATTAAGGACCACGCGACAAATGGAGTAAGTACCAAACACCATTTCCTGGTACTCATCTGAGAACCTCACTGAAAAAGTTATGTGCACCCCTGGTTTTAGCCTTTTGAATGCTGCTTGCAATGCAAACACAACTCTGAATTCGGTCATACAGGGACCGGACGACAGTTTTAGGATCCCTCCTAAAAACACGGTAGAAACCACACTGCTCCTCCTGAATCTGAATCAAAGTCTCCTCTCCAGTACCGTGGAGGCTGAGGAGTGTGATCCCATGATGATTGGAACACACCCTCCGGCCCCCCTTCTTGTAGAGAGGGAGGCACCCCGGTCTGCCACTCCATTGGCACTGCCCTCGACCGCCACTTGATGCTTCAGACACGTATCAGTCAAGACAGTCCTACAACATCCAGAGACTCAGGGTCAGGACGGATCCCCCACTCCTAGATTGAGTGACCGAGAAGGATCCTCAGGGCATTGAAGAGAACCTTGAAGTATTCTTTCCACTGCCCAACAACATCCCCGGTTGTGGTCAGCCGCTCTCCACCCGCACTGCATACTGCTTCCACCGGACAGTCTGTCAGAATCTCTGAGGCCGACCGATAGTCACGCTGGACTCTCCTTCTTCAGCCTGCAGAGTCGCGGCTGCTGCTGTCTCTGTGAGGTCTATGGAGAAGTGTAGAGGACAGTGTAATGTGTTCTCTGTGAGGTCTATGGAGAAGTGTAGAGGACAGTGTAATGTGTTCTCTGTGAGGTCTATGGAGAAGTGTAGAGGACAGTGTAATGTGTTCTCTGTGAGGTCTATGGAGAAGTGTAGAGGACAGTGTAATGTGTTCTCTGTGAGGTCTATGGAGAAGTGTAGAGGACTGTGTAATGTGTTCACTGACACTACTGTAAATGATCAGACCGATGGGTTGTGTTTGTACGTTTACTTTGCACTCTGTCATAAAACAGAATAGACGCACACGTGTTGCTGTAGCCGTTACTATTTGTCGGCTCGCACTTATTACTTATATTAGTATGTGGTTCACGAGTAGTCCATACAAACTATTATTAAACATTACAGACAGTATGGGCCGGAGAACTGTAGAGCAGTAAAATGTTTGTCCTCATGTCTCTGTGGCTGCTGTGGTCCGTAGACTCTATATATTAACTGTGGTCAGACACGACTCTCTGGACTGTGTGAAGCGGGGAGATCCGCGCACGTGCGGCCGTTATGTGAGATGTTAGCAAAAATAGTAGTTTACAGATATTGCTTATCCCGTGTGAATGCACTGCAAAATCTCAGACGTTCTCCGTGATTATCACAAATTATCCGGGGTCCACAGGTAACCCGTGTGAGTAAACAAACTTGTTTCTCTTCCGGGTAATCGATTGACGCCGAAATATATTAAATACATAATAAAAAAGGTACATTTTTGCATTTTCTAGTTTCCAAATCCGGTTATTATAATATATATATATCTTATAAGCAATGAAATAAACAAAATGGTCTTTTTTGTATATTGCTGTGTGCCTGAAAAATGCAAAATAGCTTTTTTTTGATTTTCGATTTCCCTTCAAAAATAGAAAATGTATTGAACGCAAAAGTGGTGTGGTAAACAGTGACCTATGTACTGCACAGGTGGACAAATGCAAAGTGTATATTTCAAGAATTGCCAGATTACAAAAAATAAATTCTAAAATTTTGAGTTAAAAACAAGAAAAATAAAATTAATAATAAAAATAAAATGGAATATGTAAGTGAACACGTTTTTTTAGATGCACACAAACGAATAGAAACAGATTATTGTATTTTGAGAAGCGGCAGGTGTTTTGGAGCCGTGCCCGCACTCCCACACGCTCACGGCTGGACTTTGATAAAACGCATGCAAGAATTCCCACAACCAAGCGAAAAGGGGAAAAATTTAAAGATTTAATGCATTGCTGTTATTTACCAATATTCTTTCAGACTAAAAAGTCAATATTCATGCACTTTTAACAAGGATACTTTAATTATTTCAACTATGTTTTTTTGTAATGGGAGGACATAGGAATCACACAAACTCTTACAACCAATTTAAACGATATAACAGCAATGCAAAAGTAAAAGCAAGATCAGAGCGAGAAATTCGAAGAATATGGTGAAGCGTTCTTAGTTCTACAACTATGAAAAATAAACATAAGATAAAAATGAAAATGAACAAGCCAAATCTGTTGAGTACTTGCGTTCAAAACTTTCTAAAACCTAAAATTTAAACTCTAATTTACACAAATTTAACGGGAGTAGATGAGAGAGAAGACAAACTACACATCCGCATGCAGTGTCTATTTTTAGACCCGAAACAGGTTGCCGTGTGGGAGCAAGAAAGCCGTCGGCAGAGCGACGCACAGTCACACACACTTCCAGAGGGCAATGAAAAATACGTAACAGTAAGATTTGAAAACTTGTTTAGCTTCAAAAGGCTTTTCGTAAAAATGTTGGATCCTATCTGAACCGAAACCAAAATACATAAACAAAAGTTTAGCTGGAAATAAAACTCTGCATCTTCTGGTGAGCTCTGTCCAGGCACAAAATCCAAAACTCCCTTTTTCTATATGCAGTTTTAAACTGTGATTACTGATATATAACAGATGTTATTGCTTCAACTTTTGTCACTCATTAAACTTGAAATTGGCCAATTTCAAGACTTTTGCAACAAAGGTCTCTGCACTCGTTTTTCCTCCCTTTTTATTTATTTTTTATTTTTACACCATGGTTTCACTAAGGATCCTTCTCTATCTTTTCTCAAAGGGACTCTAACCCCGAAAACGTTTTCTCAAAGGGACTCTAACCCTGAAGCTTCTTCTCAAAGGGACTCTAACCCCGAGACTTCTTCTCAAAGGGACTCTAACCCCGAGACTTCTTCTCAAAGAGACTCTAACCCCGAGACTTCTTCTCAAAGGGACTCTAACCCCGAGACTTCTTCTCAAAGGGACTCTAACCCCGAGACTTCTTCTCAAAGGGACTCTAACCTAACCCCGAGACTTCTTCTCAAAGGGACTCTAACCCCGAGACTTTTCTCAAAGGGACTCTAACCCCGAGACTTTTCTCAAAGGGACTCTAACCCCGTCAGGTAGCGAACCTGTTTTTAATCTAATCTGATCTATAGATACATGACATTTGGCAGACCTCAAAACAGACCATAATTTAGTTCACTCAATTAGCAGACTTTGAATAAACAGGTGTCCGCTCTTACCTTTTGTCGAACAGGGCCCAGGTACCGTCAAAAGTCCACCAAATATCAGCTTTTCCACGTCCAACCAGGTCTCCAGATCATGAACCAGCGCTCACTAGTACCGGGAACTAGCTTCCATCGGCAGAGACCAATCACCCGTCAGAAATCCCTGGAATATGGACATGGAAAAACAAATTTAAACGCTTTGTCAGTCCAAAAAAGAGGACACAAAAAAAATATAGTGAGAGAGCAAAAAAGCCCCGGAATCGTCACCTCTCCAGCTTGGTAGATAGCACCCAATTCCAGATGCTCTCAGCTCTCTCACGCTGAAAAAAACTTTCTCACAACAGCCGAGGCAGAGTCGCATTCAGCACCGCATTCCTCCACCACCTGATAAGAATCAGACTCAGGCAAATCGGGATCTTTGTACGACAAAGCCTCCTGGCTGGTTTATTCACAAAATGGTTGTTAATTTCAGGCAGAACAAAAGACACAGATACATTATATATGGAAATCTACGTCATCATAGAAAAGGCCAAACCTTCGGCACCAAATAGCCTAAACAACGAAAGTCTCTGTGGTCCTTGAGACCTCCACAAGGCCAGGTTATTAATACTATTTTGTCTTGCATTTGTCCACCTGTGCAGTACATAGGTCACTGTTTACCACAGTACATTTAATTTCGTCCGGTTGGGAAACAACAGAAAGCAGGCAGACGTACGGAGTGCGCGCATGCATAGCCAAAGCAACGGAAAGGGACATTTTACTTATTTTAAGGATTATTGGACTCGTTTTGTGGTTCTCAACTGTATTTTCCAGACAGAATCTAGCGCAGCCTTCATAATAGACGAGAGACAATACTGATAAGAAATGGATGAACGGTTGAAAATATGAGATGAAGACCACAGTATGCCTGATGTGTTCACAACATTTTACTTTTACTACATTCTTTCTGATCCCCAAATAAGGAGGGTAACTTTGAATGAATATATGGATCAGGACTGTCAAACTGGTTTTCAAAGGGCTGGTGCGGCTGCAAGATTTAGTTCCAACCTGAGCAGACTCCAATCATTTACTCTTAATCTTAAAACTGGACTTACCTGAATAAATGGGTGGAGCTTGTTGTGTTCCTACTCAGGTTGGAACTAAAACCTGGAGCAACAGCGGCTAATTCTGGACCTGCTTTGACACCCCTGATATAGACAAAGGTGAATTTCCACCGGTCATCAATGATACTTTGTGTTTGCTAATTGTGTCAAGAGGTTCATTGTTGATCAGAAAAGCCTTGTGCAGTTACAAATCTGAGATGTGGTGGGAAACATGCAGTTATGTGGTGACACCAAAGTGACACCAAGCACAGCAATGTTTCACAGAAGATGAGACTCACCCGTGTTGTTGCCGACCGGACGATCCTCACCTTCGACAAACAACATTTCAGAATCACTCACAAGAAATCACAACCGTCTGCTGTAGCTGCATATTTGCTTTTATCGACATAACCAGACACTGAGCCTGGTTGTGTCTGCTGCTGAACTACACATCTTTCTCCAAACCAAGTCTACTCACTGGTCACATTGAGATACATCATGTTCTCAAGAACTGAGTAGAGCTTAATGTAGAATCTACAGCTGTACAGACCGGAGTCTGAGAGCTTAACTTCTTGGATTCTCAGAAACACCTCCATTTTATTGGAGCTCATGTGAAACCTCCCGTCTTTAAATCCATCTCAAAATGAGGGATTTCCGTCAGATCCAAAAATTGACACAATGCAGCGAGGTTTAGATCCATTCTCAAGTTTAAACCAATTCACTTGTTTGAACACAACAAAGTAACAGTCTCTCCTTGATCACATAAATTTGGACTCCAATTAATGATTTTTTTGTAAACAATACAAATCAAACATCAGCTTCTCTGAGATGAGAAGCATTCAAAGCTTTCTCAAGGTGCAACATGAACAAGCTCTAAACAAATTTCTCGGAGGATAGAAATGGAACAATTATATTCTGATTTTTGAGGGCGGGGTTCAGTGGCCCTAAACGGTACACATTTGTACACACAACACACAACAAACTAATACACTCGTGCACAAAAAAACAAGCTTTACATACTTAAATAGCCATTATACATAGTTATTATACACAATTTGCTCCGTGAGCTTTAAATACACAACATAATGAAGGTCGGCCGGAAAAATACCCCGAATATTTGAGTTTTGATTTAATTTACGTGATCATTCAGAGACTTTTAGATCCTTATTGTAGGTATTCTTATCTTCGACTCACCTGAGGGTTAGGGGATAGCACTTAGTGATTTAGTGAGGTTTAGTGAGGATAGCACTAAAGCAAGGCGGGTGGGAAAGCCAAGTAAAGTAGAGTGGGGCAAAGTAGGGCTGGTGGAAACAGGGCTTAAGAAATACATGACATGATTAGAATCCTTACCTCCAGTTTGAGACTCTTCTTTCATCGTTGGGTTGGATGAATCTGCGTTGGTGGTTGAAATTCAAGCACACTTTAGTATTTTGACTTTTTTCAATTTAAAAAAGTTTGTGATCTATCTTTGAACACATAGGACCAATGGCTACATGTGTTTCTTATTATTGCGTTACTTACTGATAACATTGAGCCATATCTTCTCTTCATGGGTTATGTTTCGACTCCTGGACTTATAGAATCTACAGATGTACCGTCCGGAGTCAGAGAGCTTTACTTCTTGGATTCCCAGAAACACATCAGTTTTATTGGAGCTCATGTGAAATCTCCCGTCTTTAAGTCTATCACAAACTGAAGGTTCACCGTCAGATCCAAAAACGGTTGCAATGCTGCAAGATTTATATCCAGCTCCCAGAAGAATCCAATCCACTTGAGATGCATCTTTAGAGTAGTTTGAACATGACAAAGTGACAGTCTCTCCTTGATGAACCTTCAATAGACCATTCTGCAAAGTGTATTGAGCACTGACATCTGTAAATGACAAAGACGTCACTAAAAGCTGTGAAGAGTTGGAGATAAAAGCTAAAGTGTATGTTACTCACAGAGAACAGAGAGCAGAAGGAGCCTGAAGGTCTTCATAGTGATGACTCTGGTCTGAGCCTCTAATACTCTGCTTTGGCTTTTTATCTCTAAGACAATGGGAGGAGCATCAGTCTGTCTTTCATGCCATCCCCTAATGCTACTGGCCTCACATTTAAAGAAAAAGAAGAATATTTACTTTATTGATCCCTCAATGGAGTCATTCATTTCGATAAATATTCATATACACATATCACATCAAGGAAAACTAGCTTTTAACTTTGTTCTTTCCTTTAAACAACAGATCATCCAGAACTGTGCTTCCTCACCCAAAAAGATAAACCTTTATCCATAAAAACATCAGTCACAAACACGTTCCCCCACCCCTTCTGTTCAAATGCTCCGTTTTCAAACCCGCTAAGACGAGTTCTTGACTTTGACCTGGAACATGTTCAACAGAAGAATGATGAGGTTTTTACAAAGATACAGAACAACATGAAGAGGATTGTCTGTATCATGCCTCCAACCTCCTTTATGGTCCTTAAGTTGTTGGCGTCACCTTCAAAACAAACATATTGATTCTAAATGACTTTTGGGAATCGGTCAAATCTCTTTGTTTAGAACTAAACGTTTTGAATAAGATGGTTGGATATTAGCATATTCCAACAAGATGTAGTTTCCCACTTCTACCACTGGATGGGAGTGTTCTGCTCATTCTGATCATGTCTTTCCTGGGCACCACCATCACCCAGGACCTCAAGTGGGAGCCGACCATCAGCTCCCTCATCAAGAAGGCCCAGCAGAGGATGTACTTCCTGCGGCAGCTCAGGAAAGCCAAGCTGCCTGCACAGATGTTGGTGCAGTTCTACACGGCCATCATCGAGTCCATCCTTACCTCCTCCGTCACTGTGTGGTTTGCTGGAGCCACAGTCAGGGACAAACAGAGACTACAGTGCATTGTGCGCTCTGCAGAGGAAGTGATCGGCCGCAGCCTTCCATCGCTGCAGGACCTGTACGTCGCCCGAGCTCGAGGCCGGACTGGTCGTATCACAGCCGACCCCTCTCACCCTGCACATGGACTATTCCAACCACTCCCCTCAGGCAGGAGACTGCGGTCCATCAGGACTAGAACCTCCCGCCACAAGAACAGTTTCTTCCCCTCTGCTGTTGGACTCTTGAACACTTCTTAACCTGTCCCCCCGCCCTTTATAAAGTCACTTTACTGCCCATCATACGTCACTTTACTTCACTGTACTGCTGTCACCTTACATTGTGTGCACCATGTACACTTGTATATTGTAAATAGTAACTGTAACTCTATTTTAAATTTAAATGTATTCCTTAGAAGTGTTTTTTATTCTATATTGTTATTATCTCTTTCTGACTGTTGCACTGAGCCAAAGCAATTTCCAAGTCTGTGACTTCCTGTTACTTACGTGGCAATAAAAATGATTCTAATTCTATCTTTACCATTCTACAAGTAAATCCTTATATTTATTATCACAGAAAAATGAAATACCAAAGAAAGTTTAAAGCCAAAATGAGCAAAACAACATCTGTGTCATTGTTTAACCTTGTAACGATTGGTCGAGTCTTTTAAATCTATGTTTATTTATGTTTTATGACTTATATTAATGTAATGGACAAAATCCAATCACAAAATAGTTTGAAATGGGCAAATTACTTTATCACTTTATTACTTTGTTCCACTCTGTCAGCGTCTACTTTCTATTCTCTCAGAGACAGATAAATGGGGTTAAACAGGAAGTCCAATGTGGTCTCAGCAACATGTCACAGACCTGTGAGACAGGCCTCCTCTCTGACAATGTTTAAAACCAGGTTAAAGACAGTTCTGTTTAGCTCTGCATACAACTGAGGGATTTTATATTTGTGTCTTTCTTTTTAATGTTCTGTGATTATTTATGATTTTAATGCTTTCTTGTTTTGTTCAGCACTTTGAATTGCCTTGTGTATGAATTGTGCTATATAAATAAACTTGCCTTGCCTTGCCTTACCTGACAACAGTTGTGTATCGAGATATAGTTCCATGTAATGTCCACGAGAGAGACCAGAATCTAATTTAATGTTTTTTGCACTTGTATAGATCTGTTTTAAGTTGGTCAACTTCACGGTGACATTTGTTTACTGTTTTTAAAATTTGTTTTATTTTTGTCTTTTAATGTTGTTTTGTGTCTGTACTTGTCCTGTGCACACTGGGAACTTTTACAAATGTATTCCAATGTAGTGTTACTGCAAATGGCAATAAAATGAATCTGAATCTGAATCTGTACTATGTGTGGAGTTTGTAGGTTCTCCCCCGTGTCTACGTAGGTTATCTCCGGGTGCTACGGTTTTCCCGACCACTAAAGTCATGTACAACAGGTCTTGCATGGGCCTCCTGCGACATTTCCCCCATCTCTGTGAGGAGTGAGAGACAAAACAGAAGAGAAAGAAGAGTCCAGTTGCTACATGCATCAGTATCGTCCTGCTTTGGTCCACACAGCATCAGGGCTTCAATACGAGACTGTCCAGAGACTTCATCTTGTACTCGAGTAAACCACATGAGGCTCCATCCGTCTGAGTGAACGCTGGGGTCTTTGTGCAGCTCTAACTCAGCCTCATGTTCAGTCAAACAGAAGCAGTGTCATAAAAGCAGCCATCGTCTACTACGACCTCGAGCAGAACTGTGGACACAATCTATTCACATTTGTGGACTGTGTTTATCCTGCTCCCTCTGGACCAATGGCTCTTTGTGTTTGTTATTATTGCATTTCCTGTTTTACTTTACCTCAGACCTCTCTGGTGTCTCCTTGGACCTCCTTCCTGACCTCTCTGGTGTCTCCTTGGACCTCCTTTCTGACCTCTGGTGTCTCCTTGGACCTCCTTCCTGACCTCTCTGGTGTCTCCTTGGACCTCCTTCCTGATCTCTCTGGTGTCTCCTTGGACCTCCTTCCTGACCTCTCTGGTGTTTCCTTGGACCACCTTCCTGACCTCTCTGGTGTCTCCTTGGACCTCCTTCCTGACCTCACTGGTGTCTCCTTGGACCTCCTTCCTGACCTCACTGGTGTCTCCTTGGACCTCCTTCCTGACTTCTCTGGAGTCTTCTTGGACCTCCTTCCTGACCTCTCTGGTGTTTCCTTGGACCTCCTTCCTGACCTCTCTGGTGTTTCCTTGGACCTCCTTCTTGACCTCTCTGGTGTCTCCTTGGACCTCCTTCCTGATCTCTCTGGTGTCTCCTTGGACCTCCTTCCTGACCTCTCTGGTGTTTCCTTGGACCACCTTCCTGACCTCTCTGGTGTCTCCTTGGACCTCCTTCCTGACCTCTCTGGTGTCTCCTTGGACCTCCTTCCTGACCTCACTGGTGTCTCCTTGGACCTCCTTCCTGACTTCTCTGGAGTCTTCTTGGACCTCCTTCCTGACCTTTTTGGTGTCTCCTTGGACCTCCTTCCTGACCTCTCTGGTGTTTCCTTGGACCACCTTCCTGACCTCTCTGGTGTCTCCTTGGACCTCCTTCCTGACCTCTCTGGTGTCTCCTTGGACCTCCTTCCTGACCTCACTGGTGTCTCCTTGGACCTCCTTCCTGACTTCTCTGGAGTCTTCTTGGACCTCCTTCCTGACCTTTTTGGTATCTCCTTGGACCTCCTTCCTGACCTCTCTGGTGTCTCACACACAGAGTTATAATTAATGGTGAACCTTCAGCATCGTTGGAAACGTCTCAAAGCAACAGTTGTTTATTACTTGTTTGTGAAACTTTAGTAAGACAATTCAAAATCAAATCCTTATGTTTATGGTTGAAAACATGACACACACACACACACATACACACACACATAGATATACACGTACACAAATAGACACACACACATGGACACATACATACGCACGTAGATATCATTATTTGGACATATTTTATATATCCAGCAAAAAATATTCTTTCCCCATTTATTGTGTGTAGTTGTGTGAAGCCATATCTTTTCAAATAAACATGTTTTTAATCAATCACAATGTTTATTTCAGAAAATGTACAACACAAACATAATGACAGACCTTCGTACATGTTTTGAAAAGGGGTTGGATGAACCGGACCCTAATACACTTCCAACCCAACACCGATCAAAATGGTTCAAAAACTATTGAAAAACAAAAGTAGAAAAGTAACACAATTACATAAATGGTACAAGGTGTACAAGTGTGTGTCGCCTATACACACAGGCCCAAACACTCTCTGACCCAACACCCCCATCCTCAATCTCTATAAGATCTAGTATTGTAATTATAATTATTATTATAATTATTATTAACATCAAATCCTTGAATGAAGTAGATTTTTTTAATCTTTTCTCACTAAATTCCTATGTTCAGACTTAAGCTGTATTCTGTGTATATTTTATTAGTAATATAAATGATGAAAAAGATGAAAAGTCTCAATTGGAACAAGAAAACAACATTTCTACCAAATACAAATAAATATAAAGATTTATTCCAAATCCAAGTGTTTTTTTTTGCCTTTCTTGTTTCCCATTTGTATTTGAAAAGAACTTAAATCATTGCAGTCTTTGCGGTTTGTTAAATGTGATCCGTAAACTTAAGTCTTGATGAATCGTTTGCTCTTATTTTCCACGTGCTTCTATTTGATGACGGTGTAGACGACGTGTGTGTGCTCCGGTGTGTTTGGACGCCTGCTCCTCAGAGACGTGGCCATGAACACACGAGCAGCCACCAGAGAGCCCTGATCAACAAACACAACATATTCACCTCCACCTCACTTTCACACATGGTATTTACAATACAATTTATTTATTCTTGTATAGCCCTAGGTCACAACAGAAGTAATCTCAGAGGACTTAACAAAACCATTGAAATCACCAACACAGGTCAGAGAATCAACAGCCAAAACACATGGAGAATATAAAGCACACACAGAAGAAAATGTCCATACATGTTGTAGAATGCTAAAGTGTCCTGATCATCACCAATCCTTTCTGTTGGACACTAACTGTCCAACAAGACCCTCCTGCATCGACAAGGAAAAACTCTTAAAAAACCCAGTGGGAAAAAGTGAGAAACCTTGGGGAGCACTAGGGAAACCCACAGGGAGGGAGACCCATATGAGAAAGGGATCCGCTCCTCCGGACGGACAGGCTAATGATCTAGGACCTAAGCTAGCTACAGGACGTGGACCAGTGGCCGCTGAACGTGGACAGGTCCGGTGCAGGACCGAAGCACTCCCAGGCGGGTCGGGCGGGGCAGTCCGCAGGTTTAGATGGAGGAGGCCAGGCTCAGAGATCCCGTCATCGTACCATGAAACAGACAATGGGACAACGGGTGAATAGCAATGAACAAACTACAGTCAGAATCCTAAAAGTGCTAAACAGATGAAGTAGATAAAGTAGGAAGGAGGAGAGGATAGTGCTCAAGTTACCATACTTCTCCCAGCAAACTGACTCCCTATGCAGCTTGACTGACACTCTGAGGAGTTTAGCCTTCCCAGAGTCTTACCTTCCTAACCATATGCTAAACTAAAGAGGACTGTTTTAAACCTAGCCTTGAATAAAGAGATTCATGGATTGCACACCAGGTGTGCAAACCGATCCAAGCAAACCTAATTATATATTATATATCATATACATCATATATACCATACATACCATATATATCATATATAATACACAACATAACATACAGCATAATATATAACATAATATACAACATAACACAATACATTATTGTATAATATATAACATAATATATAACATAATACAGCATACATATATAATATATACACCACATATTATATATTACCTAATTATATGCTAAATTAAAGTAAAGTGCTTTAAGCCTGGCCTTGAATGTGGAGACCGTATCTGCTTCCTTAACATAAATGAAGCTGATTCCACAGTAAAGGAGCTTGGAGCTAAATGCTCTGCCACCAACAGTGATTTTTGAGACCTTAGGGACCACCAGATGTCTGGCGTTTTGTGAGCGCAACGCTCGACTTGGTTGATACGACACTAACGTGTCTTGGAGATAAGAAGGAGCCAAGCCATTTATGGCTTTATATGTTAAGAGAAGGATTTTAAACTTTATTCTGTACTCCACAGGGAGCCAGTGGAGTGATTTTAACACCGGAGTTATGTGCTCCCTCCTTTTGGTACCTGTTAAGATCCTAGCTGCTGTATTCTGAACGAGCTGGAAGCTCTTCAAAGACGCTTTAGGGCACGCTGCCAATAAAGCGTTACAGTAGTCGAGCCTTGAGGTGACAAACGCGTGAATGAGTTTTTCCGCGTCACTTTTAGGAAGGAAATTCCTAATTTTAGCGATGTTCCGTAGGTGGAAGTACGCCGTTTTAGTTGCTTGGCTTATATAAGCCTTGAAGGAGAGTTCTTGGTCAAAAATGACTCCGAGATTCCTCACAGTGTTACTGGGTATAATACTGACATTATCGAGAGTAATTATCTGGTTAGTGAGGGAGTCACGCAGGCGCTTCGGACCGAGTAGGATCACTTCTGTCTTCTCCGGGTTGAGAAGTAGGAAGTTAAGAGTCATCCACATTTTAAGGTCCTTTATGCAGGCACTGAGCTTTTCCAGCTGATCTGTCTGATTTGGCTTCATCGACAGATAAAGCTGTGTGTCATCTGCATAGCAGTGGAAATTAATTCCATGCTTTTTAATAATGTTTCCTAATGGCAGCATGTAGAGAGTAAAAAGAATCGGTCCGAGTACCGAACCCTGCAGCACACCGAATTCTACTCCAGAATAAGGTGACGAGTTCTGATTTACGTTGACGAAGTGATACCGATCTGATAAATAGGATTTAAACCAGCCAAGGGCTGTTCCTCTAAGACCTATATCACATTCTAGCCTCTGCAGTAGAATGCTGTGGTCTATTGTGTCAAATGCAGCACTAAGGTCCAGTAGGACCAGCACTGACACTTGTCCATTATCAGCAGCTAGTAGTAAGTCATTTGTGACTTTGACTAGTGCCGTTTCAGTGCTATGATGAGCTCTGAATCCTGATTGAAAGACTTCAAACATATTATTTTCCTGCAGGTGGCAGCGAAGCTGCTCAGCTATAAGTTTTTCCAGGATTTTAGATATAAAAGTGAGGTTTGAGATCGGTCTGTAGTTTGTAAGTATTTCTGGGTCCAGGTTTGTTTTCTTCAGAACGGGTTTGATAACCGCGGTTTTAAAAGCTTGTGGGACATAGCCACATTGTATGGATGCGTTTATTATATTTACGATAGGCTCAATTATCAAAGGAAGTATGTCTTTGAAGAGCCATGTCGGGACTGCGTCTAACATGCAAGTTGAGGCTTTTGAGGATGTGACCACAGAGATCACCTCTGCTTGGCTCACAGCCATGAATTTATCGAGGCCCACTGAAGAGTCTAAGTGGGAAGTCACGTATGCCGCTTCAGCCTGTCCACTACCAACAGCAGGAGTAACCTCCTCCAGTTTGTCACGGATGGATGTAATTTTATTATTAAAGAAGTGGAGAAAGTCGACACTGCTCAGTGAGCTTGGAATTTTAGGCTCGATTGCGCTATGGCAGTTTGTGAGTTTAGCGACGGTGCTAAACAAAAATCTACTGTTATTTTTATTCGCTTCTATTAAAGTTGAATAGTATTGAGTTCGAGCCCTACGAAGGGCATTCTTATAGTTTCGGAGACCTGCTTTCCACTCCCTGTGGACAGGCTCCGAGTGGGAGTGGCGATATAGCCTCTCCAATTTTCTGACGTCCTGTTTTAAAGTGTGGAGTTGAACACTGTACCAGGGCGACGATGACCTAATCCTAATAGTTTTCTGTTTTAAAGGAGCTGCTGCATTTAATGCAGATTTTAAAGACTCCATAGTGTTGTCCACCGTTTGGTCAATGACTGAGGGACTGCAGCAGCTGTGAACAGGTTCACCTGCAGCAGTATTCAACATTGTGATAGATTTATCATTTAAGGTTCTTTTCATTATGGTTTTATCTTGCGGGACAGGAAAGTCCTCCAAATCAAGATCAAACGTGATCAAGGAATGGTCAGACAGCAACGAGCTTTGACGCTGGATGTCAACATTGGAGACATCACAGCCGTAGGTCAGGACAAGGTCCAAGGTGTGGTTATGAATGTGAGTAGGTTCCTCAACATTCTGAGTAAAACCAACACCATCTAGTACGGCGCTGAAAGCTTTGTTTAAGCTGTCAGTGCTGTCGTCCACATGTATATTGAAGTCTCCAGCTATAACTATGTTTTCCCATTCCAAAACTAGGTTTGAAATGAAGTCCGAGAATTCTGTTAGGAACTCGCTGTAAGGACCAGGAGGTCGGTATAAAACTATAAATAGCACCGCTTTTTGTTTTCTCCACCCAGGACAGGTGATTGAAAGTGTTAAGTTTTCAAACGAGTGAAAAGCATTGTTGGTTTTGGGACTAAGAACTAAGTTGGTGTGTGATATAATCGCAACACCACCGCCGCAACCTGTAGTTCTGGCTTTCTGGTAGTTAACATGCGTCGGAGGAGTGCACTCATTCAATCTAACGTAGTCGTCCTGTTGGAGCCAAGTCTCCGAGAGCGCAAACAAATCCAAGCCCTTGTCTATAATAAGTTCGTTTATGAGAAGCGATTTAGACGAGATTGATCTGACGTTCATTAAACCACATTTAACAACCCTACTGTTAGAACTATTTCTGTCTGTCTGAACTTTTATTAAGTTACTGTGTCTGACACCCAGGTCAGATTTCCTCGCATATAGTGCTTTAGACTTCAAGCGAGGAACACACACAGTTTCAATCTGACTAGCTTCTGAGGCTAGTAACTGAGCACACACAGGCACACACACACATGCACACACAGTTTCAATCTGACTGGCTTCTGAGGCTAGTAACTGAACAGATGGGGGCTCAGAGGTTGTGGCAGAGCAGCTCTGCACCCGGGCCTCAGTTCTGCACCGTCATTTGAGCCGGGCAGAACAGTTTAGAGCCAGGGCCAAATTCTTAGCCAAAAGGGATGTACCCGCCAACGTTGGGTGGATATCATCCGAGCGGATGAGACCGGGCTTTCCCCAAAAGGCACTCCAATTGTCAACATGAACAACACCACTTCGAGGGCACCAGCCAGACAGCCAGCGGTTGAAAGCCGAGTGTCTGCTGAATGCTTCTGCACTGCTAGTGCTAGGTAGGGGCCCAGAGAAGATGACAGTGTCGGCCATTGTGCTAGCCAGCTTGCACACCGCGGCGACTTGCAGCTTCAACACCTCGGACTGTTTCCGCCGAACGTCATTACCACCCGCGTGAATAACAATTCGACGGAAACGCTGCTTGTGGGTCATCATGAGCCTCAGATTCCCTTCAATATCACCAAGCCTGGCCCCAGGGAAGCACCGAACAGTGGCTCCTGGGATCTTAACACCTCTGACAATAGAGGAGCCAATTACCAGCGCATCAGCGACTCCATCGGCTCTCTCAGCAGCTCTCTCAGCGGCTCTCTCAGTGGGGCCTTCTTCCCCGCCCGGCCGCGCGGGGGCGCAGCCGGACAGAGCGTCCCAGCGATTGTAAATGCTAACAGGAGGAGGCCCAATGGGGAAACTACCAACAACACGTCGCCCTCTCCGAACAGTCACAAAGCCATCACTATCCTGGTCTTGTCCCAGCTGCGGAGGACGGGCTGGGAGGCTAGGCTCGCTAGTTCTCCTCTGCCTTTCCCTAAAGCTGCGCTCCGCTGTCCCTGAGGATACGGCCTGGCTGTAGCTAATGCTAGCGCTAGCTCGAGACTCCAGTGCTCGGAGACGCAGCTCTAACTCACTGACCCTGGATTCCAGAGCTACGACTACACTACACTTCACACATCTATCACTACCCTCAGAGAAGGATCCAGGGTTTAGACTCTCCATATGGCAACTCGAGCAGTAAAGGACTGAGGGAGAGACAGCAGCCGCCATAGGAGTAGCGAGTTAGCGGCTAGGCTAGGCTAAGCTAGTCCGGATCCGGACCCGCACAACAGACTCCGAGACCAGACAAACAACCGCTACCTAAACCTCAGCTACAGTACAGCTGACTCGGAGTGCTTACACAGTTAGCTTGGTGTACAATACGAGGATTTGTAATGTGTTTGTTAGTGCAAACAGAGAGCAGAGTGATAGCAGTCAAGAAACACGCTCACCGGATACAGGAAGTCACCACCATGGTAACGCGAGGTTTTAGATTTCAAAACAGAAAATCTTACCTCTGCTGTATCAACCGTTTGGTCTTTGGCTGCTGCTAAAACATAATAAAGAAACACACTTTACAGTCTGGGTTTCTCTGATCCATAATCCATTTTTAAAACGTTACCTTTTTGGAGGCGGAGGATTTATTTTTATTTTTATAAAGCGCTTTTCATACAAAAGATGCAACACAAAATGCTTTACAGTTTGGTTAAAAACAATCCCTCCGGCCCATGACCCCTTCCCCCGACCACACAACAGACTTGGCAGGGTTCAGATGCAACCAGCTGAAAAAGCGTCATCCAAAGAGCCGTCTGCACCAGGAGCAGAGAGCCGCCCGTAGCCACAGGGGACGACAGAGGACCCAGAGGAGACACGAAACCGAGGCCCCAGACCCCCACCAGGTCCAAGAGTCCGACCCCCGCAGCCACACCGACCACTGCTCCCAGTGCAGAGGGCTCCTCCAGAGGAAACACTGGGTACACTAAAAACAATACAATAACAATACAATAAGTAAAACCATTAAAAGAACCTTAAAATCGATCCTGAAACACACAGGGAGCCAATGCAGCGATTTTAAAACCGGTGTAATGTGGTCCCGCCCCCTGGTCTTATTCAGGACACGCCCCCTGGTCTTAGTCAGGACATGCCCCCTGGTCTTAGTCAGGACACGTGCGGCCGAGTTTTGGAGTAATTGAAGACTTGCAATATTCTTTTTGGGAAGACCAGAGAGCAGGGCATTATAGTAGTCAATGTGACTGGTGATAAAAGCATCAGCGTCTCCGTGTTGCCCCGAGAGAGAATGGGGCGGACTCTGGCGATGTTCTTTAAACGATAAAAACCTATTTTTGTGATATTCTTGATGTGAGGAATAGAAGTCAGCTCAGAGTCAAAAGTTACGCCCAGGTTTTTCACTTGTGATGATGGATTAAAAGAGTGTGATTGGAATTTTGATAAAAGTTTCTCTCTCTGGGCCTCAGGACCGATGACTAAAACCTCAGTTTTGTCCTGGTTGAGCTGGAGAAAGTTTTCTGCCATCCAGGATTTCAGGTCTAAAATGCAGTTAAAAAGAGCATCCATTGGCCTGGTGTCATCAGGAGACATGGAGATGTACAGCTGTGTATCATCTGCATAACTGTGGAAGTTAATTCCATGTCTCCTGATGACACCGCCAAGAGGGAGCATGTACAGGTTAAAAAGGACTGGACCTAAAAGGGAACCCTGGGGCACACCACATGTGATTTTATGGACCTGAGAGGAGCAGGTATCCAAACTTACCATGAAGGATCTGTCTGTTAAATAAGAAGTGAACCATTTGTGGACAGCACCAGAGAGGCCGAGGTGTTTCAGGCGGGATAAAAGACTGGTGTGGTCTACTGGCCTCCTCCATCTAAACCTGCGGACTGCCCCGCCCGACCCGCCTGGGAGTGCTTCAGTCCTGCACCGGACCTGCCCACGTTCAGCGGCCACTGGTCCACGTCCTGTAGCTAGCTTAGGTCCTAGATCATTAGCCTGTCCGTCCGGAGGAGCGGATCCCTTTCTCAAATGGGTCTCCCTCCCTGTGGGTTTCCCTAGTTCTCCCCAAGGTTTCTTTCTTTTTCCCACTGGGTTTTTTAAGAGTTTTTCCTTGTCGATGCAGGAGGGTCTTGTTGGACAGTTAGTGTCCAACAGAAAGGATTGGTGATGATCAGGACACTTTAGCATTCTACATGTATGGACATTTTCTTCTGTGTGTGCTTTATATTTTTCATGTGTTTTAACTGTTGATTCTCTGACCTGTGTTGTTGATTTCAATGGTTTTGTTAAGTCTCTGAGATTACTTCTGTTGTGACCTAGGGCTATACAAGAATATATTGTATTGTATTGTATTGTATTGTATTGTATTGTAATGTATCAAAAGCGGCGCTTAGATCCAGTAGAACCAACACAGTCACCTTTTTAGAATCATAACTTAGTCTAAAATCATTTAAAATCTTTAAAAGAGCAGTCTCTGTGCTGTGGTTCACCCTAAAACCTGATTGAAATTTCTCTAAAATTTTCTGCTGATCTAAAAAGGCACTGAGCTGGGTAAAAACAAGTTTTTCTAAAATGGTAAGTTGGATACTGGTCTGTAGTTGTTAAAATCATTAAAATCCAAATTGCACTTCTTCTTTGAAGGCTGCAAGAAAGACCCCAGTCTGAAGAGAGCAGTTCATCAGGTTTAAAAGCTCCTCTCTAAAAGATTCATAAAATGACTAAAAAAATGGGGTGGGGACTGGATCTAAAAGACATGTGATGGGCCTCACTCAGGAGAAAACTTTATCAAGCATCTCAGCATCAACCAGGACAAAACTGTCCAGTGTTTCCTCTGGCAAAGACAAACAATCAGATGTGTTAAAAACAGTTTTGCGGTTGGATAAAATGTTACATCTGATTGTATTTATCTTCCCCATGAAGTGGACTGCAAAGTCCTCACAGAGGGAGTCTGTGGGGGTTAAAAGAGACATGCTAAAATCAAAGTTTAAAATGGTGTCAATGGTTGAAAATAGGACTTTTGGGTTATTTTTATTTTGGGTGATTAGTTTTGAAAAGTATTTGTTCTTAATATTTCTAATTGTGTAATTGTATGCTTTTTGATTTTTTTATATATTTCGTAGTTGATTGTTGTTTCATTTTTTCTCCATCTTCGTTATGCCACCCTGCACTCTTGTTTCATTTTCCGTACTTCCTCATTTCTCCATGGGGGTGCAGATTTTGTTTTTATGATTTTTGTTTTTAAAGGAGCGCAGTAAGGGCAGGCTCCTTTTGTGGCACCGGCACCTGCCACAGCTGATTAGTGGCATGTGGACAACAAGTGGCGTTTAAAACGGCATGTGAGGAATAAATGGCGTGTAAAGCGGCATGTGAACAACAAATGGCGTTTAAAACGGCATGTGGGGAAAAAATGGCGTGTAAAGCGGCATATGGGCAATAAATGGCGTTTACAACGGCATGTGGGGAATAAATAACGTGTAAAGCGGCATGTGGGCAATAAATGGCGTTTACAACGGCATGTGGGGAATAAATGGCGTGTAAAGCGGCATGTGGACAACAAATGGTGTTTAAAACGGCATGTGGACAACAAGTGGCGTTTAAAACGGCATGTGGGGAATAAATGGCGTGTAAAGCGGCATGTGGGCAATAAATGGCGTTTACAACGGCATGTGGGGAATAAATGGCGTGTAAAGCGGCATGTGGGCAATAAATGGCGTTTACAACGGCATGTGGGGAATAAATGGCATGTAAAGCGGCATGTGGGCAATAAATGCCGTTTACAACGGCATGTGGGGAATAAATGGCGTGTAAAGCGGCATGTGGACAACAAATGGTGTTTAAAACGGCATGTGGACAACAAGTGGCGTTTAAAACGGCATGTGGGAAATAAATGGCGTGTAAAGCGGCATGTGGGCAACAAATGGCGTTTACAACGGCATGTGGGGAATAAATGGCGTGTAAAGCGGCATGTGGGCAATAAATGTCGTTTACAACGGCATGTGGGGAATAAATGGCATGTAAAGCGGCATGTGGGCAATAAATGCCGTTTAAAACGGCATGTGGGGAATAAATGGCGTGTAAAGCGGCATGTGGACAACAAATGGTGTTTAAAACGGCATGTGGACAACAAGTGGCGTTTAAAACGGCATGTGGGGAATAAATGGCGTGTAAAGCGGCATGTGGGCAATAAATGGCGTTTAAAACGGCATGTGGGGAATAAATGGCATGTAAAGCGGCATGTGGGCAATAAATGCCGTTTACAACGGCATGTGGGGAATAAATGGCGTGTAAAGCGGCATGTGGACAACAAGTGGCGTTTAAAACGGCATGTGGGGAATAAATAGCGTGTAAAGCGGCATGTGGGCAATGAATGCCGTTTAAAACGGCATGTGGACAACAAGTGGCGTTTAAAACGGCATGTGAGGAATAAATGGCGTTTAAAACGGCATGTGAGGAATAAATGGCGTGTAAAGCGGCATGTGGACAACAAGTGGCGTTTAAAACGGCATGTGGACAACAAGTGGCGTGTAAAGCGGCATGTGGACAACAAGTGGCGTTTAAAACGGCATGTGGACAACAAGTGGCGTTTAAAACGGCATGTGAGGAATAAATGGCATGTAAAGCGGCATGTGGGCAATAAATGCCGTTTACAACGGCATGTGGGGAATAAATGGCGTGTAAAGCGGCATGTGGACAACAAGTGGCGTTTAAAACGGCATGTGGGGAATAAATAGCGCGTAAAGCGGCATGTGGGCAATGAATGCCGTTTAAAACGGCATGTGGACAACAAGTGGCGTTTAAAACGGCATGTGAGGAATAAATGGCGTGTAAAGCGGCATGTGGACAACAAGTGGCGTTTAAAACGGCATGTGGACAACAAGTGGCGTGTAAAGCGGCATGTGGACAACAAGTGGCGTTTAAAACGGCATGTGGACAACAAGTGGCGTGTAAAGCGGCATGTGGACAACAAGTGGCGTTAAAAACGGCATGTGGGGAATAAATGGCGTGTAAAGCGGCATGAGGGCAATGAATGCCGTTTAAAAGGGCATGTGGACAACAAGTGGCGTTTTAAACGGCATGTGAGGAATAAATGGCGTGTAAAGCGGCATGTGGACAACAAGTGGCGTTTAAAACCGCATGTGGACAACAAGTGGCGTGTAAAGCGGCATGTGGACAACAAGTGGCGTTTAAAACGGCATGTGGACAACAAGTGGCGTGTAAAGCGGCATGTGGACAACAAGTGTCGTTTAAAACGGCATGTGGGGAATAAATGGCGTGTAAAGCGGCATGTGGACAACAAGTGGCATTTAAAACGGCATGTGGGGAATAAATGGCGTGTAAAGCGGCATGTGGGCAATGAATGCCGTTTAAAACGGCATGTGGACAACAAATGGCGTTTAAAACGGCATGTGGGGAATAAATGGCGTGTAAAGCGGCATGTGGACAACAAGTGGCGTTTAAAACGGCATGTGTGGAATAAATGGCGTGTAAAGCGGCATGTGGGCAATAAATGGCGTTTACAACGGCATGTGGGGAATAAATGGCGTTTAAAATGGCATGTGGGCAACAAATACAGTTGAAAGCAGCCTGTACAAAAGACAAGAAGCAGCCGTATTAGAGATAGTGGTCCAGTGGCTCAGATGGAAAAGCACAGGTCTACGGTGTTGATGGTTGCTAGTTCAAATCCCCAGTGACTACCAATGGCATTTGCTGATGTTGGGTCCTTGGGCCTAACACTTCATGAAGAATGTCAGAAGAGCCATAAATTGTTTGAGTAATAATAATATATGTTATTGTATAAATTTGTTGAAAGACTTAATTTCATGTATTATATATAGTTTAAATTCCACATGAGCTGCGTCATCCAGTGGCGCACTTGGTTTATAACTGCCTCTCATGCGGAAGATACCTGGTTCAAATCCAGGACAGGTCATTATTTTTTCTTTGTCAGATTAAATACAAATTTAATATGTATGACATATATATATATATATATATTATATATATATATATATAAATAAAACAAAAGAAAAAAATCATTTTATTTCTCTCTCTTCTTTAATAAAACCACATCAGAAACATGGAACAATAAGAAAGAGCATTAATACATATATTTTTTTTATAAAAGAATGCAAAGTGTAAGACACAGCTTAATATATAAAAACTGTATATATATATATATATATAAAGATATATATAGATATTTATAGATATATATATGTATAAAGAAATAACCGTCATAAAAAAGTTTTTGATCTTGGCTGGATTTGAATCAGCGAACTCTTGCTTGATTGGCGGACACACACCAACTATACCACTCACCAGGTGGTTTTAAGTAAAATTGTGTCTTGAGTGTTTTACACATCATTTAGTTTTACCCTAACGATGATGCAATATTAATCCTAATGTAAGATTACTATTGGAACAACACATAACCATATGTATGAAATATATATTCATACATATTCAATTTGTATTTCATCTGAAAAAAAAAAAAATACCAGACCTGGAATTGAACCAGGTATCTTTCGTATGAGAGACAGTTATAAACCAAGTGCGCCACAGGAATATACATTTCTAAATTTAATTTATTATAACTCAAACTACATTTTTCAAACCACTTATGGCACTTCTGACATTCTCCATGAAGTGTTATGCCCAAGGACCCAACATCAGCAAATGTCATTGGTAATCACTGGGGATTTGAACTAGCAACCATCAACACCGTAGACCTGTGCTTTTCCATCTGAGCCACTGGACCACTATCTCTAATACGGCTGCTTGTTGTCTTTTGTACAGGCTGCTTTCAACTGTATTTGTTTTACACGCTATTTATTCCCCACATGCTGTTTTAAACGCCATTTATTGCCCACATGCCGTATTAAACGCCATTTATTGTCCACATTCCGTTTTAAATGCCATTTATTGTCCACATGCCGTTTTAAACGCCATTTATTGCCCACATGCCGTTTTAAAAGGCATTTGTTCCCCACATGCCGTTTTAAACGCCACTTGTTGTCCACATGCCGTTTTAAACGCCACTTGTTGTCCACATGCCGCTTTACACGCCATTTATTCCCTACATGCCGTTTTAAACGCCACTTGTTGTCCACATGCCGCTTTACACGCCATTTATTCCCCACATGCCGTTTTAAACGCCACTTGTTGTCCACATGCCGCTTTACACGCCACTTGTTGTCCACATGCCGCTTTACACGCCATTTATTCCTCACATGCCGTTTTAAACGCCACTTGTTGTCCACATGCCGCTTTACACGCCACTTGTTGTCCACATGCCGTTTTAAACGCCACTTGTTGTCCACATGCCGTTTTAAACGCCACTTGTTGTCCACATGCCGCTTTACACGCCACTTGTTGTCCACATGCCGTTTTAAACGCCGCTTGTTGTCCACATGCCGCTTTACACGCCACTTGTTGTCCACATGCCGCTTTACACGCCATTTATTCCTCACATGCCCTTTTAAACGCCACTTGTTGTCCACATGCCGTTTTAAACGCCACTTGTTGTCCACATGCCGCTTTACACGCCACTTGTTGTCCACATGCCGCTTTACACGCCATTTATCCCTCACATGCCGTTTTAAACGCCACTTGTTGTCCACATGCCGCTTTACACGCCACTTGTTGTCCACATGCCGTTTTAAACGCCACTTGTTGTCCACATGCCGCTTTACACGCCATTTATTCCCCACATGCCGTTTTAAACGCCACTTGTTGTCCACATGCCGTTTTAAACGCCACTTGTTGTCCACATGCCGTTTTAAACGCCACTTGTTGTCCACATGCCGTTTTAAACGCCACTTGTTGTCCACATGCCGTTTTAAACGCCACTTGTTGTCCACATGCCGCTTTATACGCCACTTGTTGTCCACATGCCGCTTTACACGGCATTTATTCCTCACATGCCCTTTTAAACGCCACTTGTTGTCCACATGCCGCTTAACACGCCATTTATTCCCCACATGCCGTTGTAAACGCCATTTATTGCCCACATGCCGCTTTACACGCCATTTATTCCCCACATGCCGTTGTAAACGCCATTTATTGCCCACATGCCGCTTTACACGCCATTTATTCCCCACATACCGTTTTAAACGCCACTTGTTGTGTACATGCCACTGATCAGCTGTGGCAGGTGCCGGTGCCACAAAAGGAGCCTGCCCTTTCTCAAGGAGCGACTTGATCCAACGCGGAACTAAGTCTACTGTTAAAATCATTTGCTATAAAATCACAGGGGGAAGGTAAAACCAAGTGGGGAGTGTTGTTTAGGATGTCGATAAAATTTGCAGCCACTTCAGGGGTTAGATGTCGCTTCCTGTGACGGAGCGCCAGTGACTGCTCCGTCATAAACGGTGTGCTGCTCTCTCTCCCTGCGCTGAAGAGAGGAGCGCGTGCGCGTGGTGCGGCATGCCGGCAGGTCTGCGCTAGTAACCGCATGGCCCTGCATCAACACAAACTCTTCCCCTGCCAATACTATCCCCGTAGCGCACAAGGGTGCACACTTGCTGCCAGGCAAGTCAGTTATGGCTGTCAGGCCATAAGTAATGACCAGGTCGAGGGTGCGTCCTCTGTTGTGTGTTGGCTGTCTGATGTGTTGGGTAAAATCCATGTAATTAAGAACATCTAAGAAATCTAGGGTAAAATTGTCAGAGGGATTGTCAATGTGTATGTTAAAATCACCGGTTAGAATTATCATATTGTAAGAATTGTGTAACTGTGATAAAAACGCTGAGAATTCAATAATAAAAAGGCTGCACTTTTTAGGTGGCCTATAAATTACATTTTGGGGTTGCTAAAAACAAGAGAGTGATACTCAAAACTTGTGTATTGGTTAAAAACAATAGGTTTGGTGGACAGGGCGTTGCTGCATATTGAGGCTGTGCCGCCACCTCTTTCCTTCTCTTGTTTTAAAAGCAAAGTTAAAATGGGGGGGGGGGGCCCTCTGTAAGAACAGCCGGAGCATCTGGACCCAGCCAGGTCTCAGTTGAAAACATACCATCCAGTTCGTGTTCTAAAATTAAATCATTAACAGTAAAAGTCTTATTTAAAAGGGAGCGTACATTTAAAAGGGCAAACCTGATGGTAGATGGGTTGTTATTATTGATGGGGAGTCCATAGTTCGAAGAGGGGGGAGCAGAGGATGAGAGAGGGCAGGGGGAAACAGTGATGAGGTTGGTGAAGGACGGTTTCCTGGGTATGGACGGTCTGTAGGGGCGGGGTCTGGACAAAACTGTA
Organism: Knipowitschia caucasica; assembly: GCA_964034765.1. Classification (NCBI taxonomy): domain Eukaryota; kingdom Metazoa; phylum Chordata; class Actinopteri; order Gobiiformes; family Gobiidae; genus Knipowitschia; species Knipowitschia caucasica. The sequence goes on from OZ035828.1 coordinate 4,410,152, forward strand.
ATTTTGTGCTGGGGAAGAGAGCAGGGGTTGATGCTGGGGCACAGACGGGCAGGAGGGATGTGGGATGTGGGGGTGGGTTGTCCGAGGTATGTAGGATGGGATTGGACTGCGTGGGTGATGTTGGAGATCAGGTACCGGTTGCTAAGTGGGTTGATGTGAAGTCCGTCGGGTGTGAAGAAGGGGTAGCGGTTCCAGAACAGATTAAAATTGTCTATAAAACCAAAGTTGTGATGGAGTGATGTTTGATTGAGCCAGGTGTTGAGTGATAAAATTCTGCTAAAACGCTCCCTGCCGCGGTTCAGAGTGGGCAGAGGACCAGAGATAAAAACAGTTTTTCCTGAGTTTGATAAAAGGTTAAAAAGATCCTTAAAATGGCGATTTGTGGTCTCGGATTGGCGGAGTGAAGCGTCATTTGTGCCGACATGAATTATGATCCGGGTTATTGTGTTATGACAATACACAGAGCAGTGACTCCGCCCAGAACGACAGGGACCACATGGTCAGTGGGACACCTGGTCTCAGTCTCTGTGAGGCAGAGAGCAGTCAGTACAGTGTTTAAAGTCTCACAGTCCAATCCCACGACAGCTGCAGAAAACGCAACCCATAATCTGGAACAATCTTCCTGAAAATGTGAGACAGGCCTCTTCTCTGAATGGTTTAAATCCACGTTAAAACAGTTCTGTTTAGCTGTGCATACAACTGAGGATTTTATATTTTCATCTTTCTTTTTTATGTACTGTGATTATTTGTGATTTTAATGCTATCTTTTGTTCAGCACTTTGAGTTTCCTTGTATATGAATTGTGCTATACAAATAAACCTGCCTTGCCTTGCCCTCTCTCGTATTAACCATCACCAGTAAGAACCGGCAAGAAGTTCAACCAAAAATTGACACAATGCAGTGAGGTTTAGTTCCACTCACAAGTTTAAACCAATTCATTTGAGATTCGTGTTTGGAGAAGTTTGAACACAACAAAGTAACAGTCTCTCCTTGATGAACCTCCAATACATTATTCTGCAAAGTGGATCCAACACTGACATCTGCAAATGACAAAGACGATCACTAAAAGCTGTGAAGTGTTGGTCATAAAAGTAAAAGTGTGTTACTCACAGAGGACAGAGAGCAGAAAGTACGTGAAGATCCTCATAGTGATAACTCTGGTCTGAGGTCTTTGAGTTCAGCAAAGAGGCTGTTCCTGTTGGTGGAGCGTTGTCTTTTGTGCGTTTTGACACTAAACCAGGATGTTAAAAAAGCTTGCATGTCTTTTGACCTCAGCCTTTGCATGTAGCAGACGCATGCATCAAGATGGTCAAACAGATTTAGCCTGTGCAATGTCTGTTTGAAATGCTTTGAAAAGTCTGCTTCTTGTCTGCTTGGTTGGATCTTATCAAGGTTCCAAGAAGAGCTTTAACTTGCAGCAAGATGAGACGGAAGTGAGACACAAAGACAATTTAAAAAGTAAAAGAATGAAAGTAACAATTCTTTTAAATCTATGTTTAATTATGTTTTATGACTTATATTAATGCCATGGACAAAATCTAATCACAAAATAGTTTGAAATTACTTAATCACTTTTTTACTTTGTTCCACTCTGTTAGCGTCTACTTTCTATTCTCTCAGAGACAGATAAATGTGGTTAAACAGGAAGTCCAATGTGGTCTCAGCAACATGGCACAGACCTGACAACAGTTGTGTATCGAGATATAGTTCCATGTAATGTCCATGAGAGAGACCAGAATCTGTACAATGTCTGGAGTTTACAGGTTCTCCCCCGTGTCTACGAAGGTTATCTCCGGGTGCTACGGTTTTCCCGACCACTAAAGTCATGTACAATAGGTCTTGCATGTGCCTCCTGCGACATTTCCCCCATCTCTGTGAGGAGTGAGAGACAAAACAGAAGAGAAAGAAGAGTCCAGTTGCTACATGCATCAGTATCGTCCTGCTTTGGTCCACGCAGCATCAGGGCTTCAATACGAGACCAGAGACTTCATCTTGTACTCGAGTAAACCACATGAGGCTCCATCTGTCTGAGTGAATGCTGTGGTCTTTGTGCAGCTCTGACATTGACTTCTGCGTAGTTCAGCTCCTGGGACTCAATCTGAAATCCAACGGTTTTGAAAACATTAAATATGCTAAAACAATGATATCAGTCGAAATATTTACAATCTCACCTCGTTGGAGTTTTCCTGCAGCTCTTTAGTGACTGAAACAAGGAGGACAGTGTTCTCTTAGCAGTGTCATCATGGTATATTTATTTATGTTGCACATTTACAACTACAAAAGCCTAAAGTGAGGGAGAAAGCATGTACTGTAGAAACGAGAGGACAAAGCTATCGCCCGTTTACATCAAGTCTGGCTCCAGTTTATTGACACGTTTGTTATTTCAGTGAAGTTTTAGAATGAGACCCAAAAGTACGTCCTGGGATTATTTTTAGTGGGTCATGAAACAAAATTTTTAAAATACTGACTGACTACACTGCAGCAAATAAGTCAAAGATGTAAAATTGAAATGCATTATACGGAGCCACTGGTTCAGACAATGTGTTTGAGTCACGTTTCATCTTCAATGTTGTCACTGTTAGAAGAAGGTTTTTGTCCAGAATCTCACGAGACATGGCTCCATTCATGCTTCACTTTATACAGATCAGTCTTTCCTGTCTTCTTTGCGAAAAAAAAACAGTCCCAAATCTTCATGTTTCCACCTCCATGCTTCACTTTGGGTAAGGTGTAAGTTTCTGTTTCTCAATGACAATCTTTAAACATCACAGCTCTAGCTAAGATCTGCGTGGAAGAATGGGCCAAAATAACAGGGGTCCCGCGATTCACCTCTGTAACGTAACCTTTGATGGCATTGACCAAGTATTCAGTTTAACTTTTGTTATTTGCCAAATAATACATTTCTGCACAATTGTACGCATAAACTGTATACTTCATTACTTTCTTTTTTCCACATTTCACTCACAGTTGAAGTTTTCTCTGATAACAATTCATGACTCTTCTCATTTACTTTGAGTGAGAAAACTTGCACAATCAGCAATCACCAATGTACCTTTCTGAAGTCTTCTGTTCTTCAGGGCAAGAACAGCAACAACGACAGAAAGAATTCCACTCAGAAGCCCAAACGTGACGGCCATTGGACATACTTCACTGAAGGGGCCTGGAAATAAGGATTAGTTTAGTTCAGGGGTCGGCAACCCGCGGCTCCGGAGCCGCATGCGGCTCTTGTGTGCTCCTGGAGAGGCTCCTGGAGCCTTTTCATAAATGTATGAAAATGGAGTGTCAGGGCTCTATTTTATTTCTAGTTTGAATGTGGTTTCTGTAGGAGGAAAAACATTCTTTACGTTTTTAAATGCTGTAAAAATGTGTATAAGTAATATTTAATTTCAACATTTCTGTCAACGTAGTGCGTCATATCCTATGACGCGCGGTCACGCGGCCCCGCCCCATGCAGCCGCTGCTGTAAACAAACCGGCGTATGTGTATCATAGACATAGACTGTATATATTAACGGACAGAGTCACGCCCGTCTCCGCCGTTCTAAACTAATGGGCCAAAAAATGTGCTCTACTGGAACAATCCAAGATGGTAGCGAGTGGTCCCGCCCACAAGAAAATGGTGAAAAAACGCATCTGCGCATGCGTCAGCCGGCGCAGCTCCATTCATTTGAACGAGAGACTTCAAAAATTCACAGCAAGTAAACTAGAGTGGACCAAAAAAATCCACCCCCCTCAGCATTGACACACATGTGGAACGGAGCTTTGGGCCAAGAGACAACTTTTGGTCCATCCTTTGAAGACGTTTTCGAGAGATCTGCCAACGCTATATGTTAGCATTGGCTAATTTTTCTTCTGGCCCCCACCCCCACAGGCCCGGGGTGGTATTGCAAGCATGTCAGCGCACGTCATTTTGGCCACTTTTGAGCTGGGACCCTCCCCCACTGATCATAGACTGTAAGTGCACATGGATCCCAAAGCTAAAACGAGAAAGAGTCGATAATAAGACTGGACGAAGAATGAGAATGAACATTTTCTTTCAGTCAATGAGGAAGGACTGCTTCATGTTTGTAATGAGAAGTTTTGTTGCAACACGAGGAACAATGACGCGCAAAACACCGTACACGGTGATTACGTGAAGGATTCATTCATCAAAAATTCAGAGCACCTATTTTCAGACTTCAAAACCTTTGCAAAGACGGTGAAAGAAAAGGCCATTAAGGATATTAATTCAGCTCCAGCAGACTTCAGCCTGTGACGTGATCGATATGAACAGACAGTGATGCAGGTATGTGACCTCTGAGCCCAAAGCAGATTTATCTTTCTGTATTTCTACAATTGCATGAAGGCAAAAAAATGGAAGTTAAACTAAAGCAGAGTCGTCACGTGTTGTCATTCACGACACGCTGCAGTGAAAATACACATTTGATAATCATGAATGATTAATATGTGTTTGTAGCCTTTACTTTGTCATTTAGATATTAGGCTAATATAGCTAATACATCTTGCGGCCTGTGTTACCTTCATAAAAGCCTTATACAAGGCTCCAGACAGATGTTGTTTTTAGTTTTTTTGTCAAATATGGCTCTTTGAACCTTTTGGGTTCCCGACCCCTGGTTTAGTTCATACAAGAACTGATGATATTATGTGTTGAGCCCTGTTTCCACCAGCTCGGCCTGGATAGAACCAAATATTAACGAATGTAGTGACGCCTACCTCCGACGTTAAAACTAATGAGTCATCACTTTACCCATCTGCGGTCCTTTTTTAAAATGGCAGCGAGTAGCCCCAAGATGCATTTGCGCATTCGTTAGCTGCACGGGGCACATTCATTTAATGAGTGCCTTTAAAAGTCCACAGCGGCTAAACTAGACTGGTCCGAAAAATATACACCCCTCAACTCCGACAGCATCTGGAACCAAGAGCCACTTTTGGATCAAGAGCCACTTTTGGACCAAGAGCCACTTTTGGATCAAGAGCCACTTTTGGACCAAGAGCGAGTTTTGGACCATCCCTTAAAGATGTTTTCCGGGTACAACATCACCGGCCCGGAGTCATATTGCAGGCATTTCAGAGCACGCACTCTAGAAACTTTTTGAGCCGGGACCCGCCCAGACTGGATAAAACACAGGCCAAGCATGTACCAAAAATTTACCTGGTACCAGTAAAGTAGAACCGAGGAAGCGCGACAGGCGACAGTAGAGCTGAGGAAAGTAGAGTAAAGTAGAGTAAAGTAGAGTAAAGCAGAGTAAAGAAGAGTAAAGTAGAGTAAAGTAGAGTAAAGCAGAGTAAAGCAGAGTAAAGTAGAGTAAAGTAGGGTTGGTGGAAAAACATGACCATGAGAATCCTCACCTCCAGTTTGACACTTTCCTTTTTGGTTGGTTGAATCTACGTTGGTTGAATCTGCGTTGGTTGATGAAGGTCAAGTACACTTTAGTATTTTGATTTATTTCAATTTAAAAAGTTTGTGATCCAACTTTGAACACATAGGACCAATGGCTCCATGTGTTTCTTATTATTGCGTTACTTACTGATAACAGTTAGCCATATCATCTCTTCATGGGTTATGTTTCGACTCCTGGACTTATAGAATATACAGCTGTACCAACCGGAGTCAGAGAGCTTTACTTCTTGGATTCTCAAAAACACATCAGTTTTATTGGAGCTCATGTGAAATCTCTCGTCTTTAAGTCTATCACAAACTGAAGGTTCACCGTCAGATCCAAAAACTGATGCAATGCAGCAAGTTTTATATCCAATCCCCCGATGAATCCAATCCACTTGAGATGCATCTTTAGAGTAGTTTGAACATGACAAAGTGACAGTTTCGCCTTGATGAACCTTAAAGTTTTTTGATCGAACACTGACATCTGTAAATGAAAAAGACGTCACTAAAAGCTGTGAAGAGTTGGAGATAAAAGCTAAAGTGTATGTTACTCACAGAGAACAGAGAGCAGAAGGAGCCTGAAGGTCTTCATAGTGATGACTGTGGTCTGAGCCTCTAATACTCTGCATCCATGTCCAGGATCATACATGTTAGAAAACACTTTAGTCTCAAACATGTCCAGGATCATACATGTTAGAAAACACTTTAGTCTCAAACATGTCCAGGATCATACATGTTAGAAAACACTTTAGTCTCAAACATGTCCAGGATCATACATGTTAGAAAACACTTTAGTCTCAAACATGTCCAGGATCATACATGTTAGAAAACACTTTAGTCTCAAACATGTCCAGGATCATACATGTTAGAAAACACTTTAGTCTCAAACATGTCCAGGATCATACATGTTAGAAAACACTTTAGTCTCAAACATGTCCAGGATCATACATGTTAGAAAACACTTTAGTCTCAAACATGTCCAGGATCATACATGTTAGAAAACACTTTAGTCTCAAACATGTCCAGGATCATACATGTTAGAAAACTACTTTAGTCTCAAACATGTCCAGGATCATACATGTTAAAAACACTTTAGTCTCAAACATGTCCAGGATCATACATGTTAGAAAACACTTTAGTCTCAAACATGTCCAGGATCATACATGTTAGAAAACACTTTAGTCTCAAACATGTCCAGGATCATACATGTTAGAAAACACTTTAGTCTCAAACATGTCCAGGATCTTACATGTTAGAAAACACTTTAGTCTCAAACATGTCCAGGATCATACATGTTAGAAAACACTTTAGTCTCAAACATGTCCAGGATCATACATGTTAGAAAACACTTTAGTCTCAAACATGTCCAGGGATCTTACATGTTAAAAAACACTTTAGTCTCAAACATGTCCAGGATCATACATGTTAGAAAACACTTTAGTCTCAAACATGTCCAGGATCATACATGTTAGAAAACACTTTAGTCTCAAACATGTCCAGGATCATACATGTTAGAAAACACTTTAGTCTCAAACATGTCCAGGATCATACATGTTAGAAAACACTTTAGTCTCAAACATGTCCAGGATCATACATGTTAGAAAACACTTTAGTCTCAAACATGTCCAGGATCATACATGTTAGAAAACACTTTAGTCTCAAACATGTCCAGGATCTTACATGTTAGAAAACACTTTAGTTCAAACTACATGTTAGAAAACACTTTAGTCTCAAACATGTCCAGGATCATACATGTTAGAAAACACTTTAGTCTCAAACATGTCCAGGATCATACATGTTAGAAAACACTTTAGTCTCAAACATGTCCAGGATCATACATGTTAGAAAACACTTTAGTCTCAAACATGTCCAGGATCATACATGTTAGAAAACACTTTAGTCTCAAACATGTCCAGGATCATACATGTTAGAAAACACTTTAGTCTCAAACATGTCCAGGATCATACATGTTAGAAAACACTTTAGTCTCAAACATGTCCAGGATCATACATGTTAGAAAACACTTTAGTCTCAAACATGTCCAGGATCATACATGTTAGAAAACACTTTAGTCTCAAACATGTCCAGGATCATACATGTTAGAAAACACTTTAGTCTCAAACATGTCCAGGATCTTACATGTTAGAAAACACTTTAGTCTCAAACATGTCCAGGATCATACATGTTAGAAAACACTTTAGTCTCAAACATGATCATACATGTTATCCAGGATCATACATGTTAGAAAACACTTTAGTCTCAAACATGTCCAGGATCATACATGTTAGAAAACACTTTAGTCTCAAACATGTCCAGGATCATACATGTTAGAAAACACTTTAGTCTCAAACATGTCCAGGATCATACATGTTAGAAAACACTTTAGTGTCTCTCAAACATGTCCAGGATCTTACATGTAGAAAACACTTTAGTCTCAAACATGTCCAGGATCATACATGTTAGAAAACACTTTAGTCTCAAACATGTCCAGGATCATACATGTTAGAAAACACTTTAGTCTCAAACATGTCCAGGATCTTACATGTTAGAAAACACTTTAGTCTCAAACATGTCCAGGATCTTACATGTTAGAAAACACTTTAGTGTCTCCTCAAACATGTCCAGGATCTTACATGTTAGAAAACACTTTAGTCTCAAACATGTCCAGGATCATACATGTTAGAAAACACTTTAGTCTCAAACATGTCCAGGATCTTACATGTTAGAAAACACTTTAGTTTCAAACATGTCCAGGATCATACATGTTAGAAAACACTTTTGTCTCAAACATGTCCAGGATCATACATGTTAGAAAACACTTTAGTCTCAAACATGTCCAGGATCTTACATGTTAGAAAACACTTTAGTCTCAAAGATGTCCAGGATCATACATGTTAGAAAACACTTTAGTCTCAAACATGTCCAGGATCATACATGTTAGAAAACACTTTAGTCTCAAACATGTCCAGGATCATACATGTTAGAAAACCCTTTAGTCTCAAACATGTCCAGGATCATACATGTTAGAAAACACTTTAGTCTCAAACATGTCCAGGATCTTACATGTTAGAAAACACTTTAGTCTCAAACATGTCCAGGATCATACATGTTAGAAAACACTTTAGTCTCAAACATGTCCAGGATCATACATGTTAGAAAACACTTTAGTCTCAAACATGTCCAGGATCATACATGTTAGAAAACACTTTAGTCTCAAACATGTCCAGGATCATACATGTTAGAAAACACTTTAGTCTCAAACATGTCCAGGATCATACATGTTAGAAAACACTTTAGTCTCAAACATGTCCAGGATCTTACATGTTAGAAAACACTTTAGTCTCAAACATGTCCAGGATCATACATGTTAGAAAACACTTTAGTCTCAAACATGTCCAGGATCATACATGTTAGAAAACACTTTAGTCTCAAACATGTCCAGGATCATACATGTTAGAAAACACTTTAGTCTCAAACATGTCCAGGATCTTACATGTTAGAAAACACTTTAGTCTCAAACATGTCCAGGATCATACATGTTAGAAAACACTTTAGTCTCAAACATGTCCAGGATCATACATGTTAGAAAAACACTTTAGTCTCAAACATGTCCAGGATCATACATGTTAGAAAACACTTTAGTCTCAAACATGTCCAGGATCATACATGTTAGAAAACACTTTAGTCTCAAACATGTCCAGGATCATACATGTTAGAAAACACTTTAGTGTCTCCTCAAACATGTCCAGGATCTTACATGTTAGAAAACACTTTAGTCTCAAACATGTCCAGGATCTTACATGTTAGAAAACACTTTAGTCTCAAACATGTCCAGGATCATACATGTTAGAAAACACTTTAGTCTCAAACATGTCCAGGATCATACATGTTAGAAAACACTTTAGTCTCAAACATGTCCAGGATCATACATGTTAGAAAACACTTTAGTCTCAAACATGTCCAGGATCTTACATGTTAGAAAACACTTTAGTCTCAAACATGTCCAGGATCATACATGTTAGAAAACACTTTAGTCTCAAACATGTCCAAGATCATACATGTTAGAAAACACTTTAGTCTCAAACATGTCCAGGATCATACATGTTAGAAAACACTTTAGTCTCAAACATGTCCAGGATCATACATGTTAGAAAACACTTTAGTCTCAAACATGTCCAGGATCATACATGTTAGAAAACACTTTAGTGTCTCCTCAAACATGTCCAGGATCTTACATGTTAGAAAACACTTTAGTCTCAAACATGTCCAGGATCATACATGTTAGAAAACACTTTAGTCTCAAACATGTCCAGGATCTTACATGTTAGAAAACACTTTAGTCTCAAACATGTCCAGGATCTTACATGTTAGAAAACACTTTAGTCTCAAACATGTCCAGGATCATACATGTTAGAAAACACTTTAGTCTCAAACATGTCCAGGATCATACATGTTAGAAAACACTTTAGTCTCAAACATGTCCAAGATCATACATGTTAGAAAACACTTTAGTCTCAAACATGTCCAGGATCTTACATGTTAGAAAACACTTTAGTCTCAAACACGTCCAGGATCATACAGTAGGTCCCATTCCGTTTTGTCGTCTTCATTCACGCTTCTCGGGAATCACGCAGCTGCGTGAAAAATAGTACATCTTATCGCCACAAGGTGGCAGGCTAAGTCCGCTTTAGCTCTGCCAGCGACTTAGACGCTCAGGTATAACACTGCGTGCAAACCTGTCTAACCCAGAGGTGCTATGTTGGCCAAATGGATAACATTAGAGACTGGGACCTGGAGAACCCAGGTTCGATTCTTGTCTGAGGCACATCTTTTGGTTGCTTGTGGCAAAATTGTTTTTTCATTAAACAATTATTATATAACATCTTGTCTTTAATGTCTGAAAAAATCGAGGTGAAAGGTTGAGGTTTCTATCGAGGTTTCTATTGAATGCTATTTCTTTCTTTATAATCTTTATCTTTATAATACGAATTGCATTAACGTATATATTTAAAATAATTATGTATTGTCTATAGAATTCTATGCGAATTCGAAAATAAAGACATTATATAGACACACACAGACTGGCCGAGATATTTGATTATATTTGATATTATTGGTAAAATAACATGTGGCGCAGAACTAAAAAAAGGTCTTGTTATGACTCTCAAATCATTAATGACAAAACAAAGACTAAAACGAGGATTTATATAGGGATGGCTTTGAACAATTGAGTCAGTATCTCTGATCGTGTGAACCCCTGGTCTAGTGGTCTAAACTGTGCGCTTACGACGCAGAAACCTGGGTTCGATCCCGCGCTATGTATTTTTGTATTTATTGCATGTTATCACATTCTATGACAGATTGCTCTAAAAACGGTAAAAGATGAAGGTCAAGACGTTTTTTTTGCAGATTATAGCTTAAATGTAAAAATAATCATTTAAGACCACATGTACCCCAATTAAAATAATGTTAGTCTCTTTTTGATGTGGAACTTTTACATGTTTGTCTAAAAAATAGGGAATAAATAAAATTGAAAGGTGATATCCTCTTGAGCAAACCCTGATGTTGATACGCTGAAGAAATACGTTCCAAAATCCATTCTTCCCACTCCTATTTTGGACATCAATTGCTTATTTATTTTGCATAAACTATGTATAATTACATTGCTTTTATTTTGTTTTTGTTTTTTATCTCAAATGTCCAAATAATAATAATAAAAAAACATTAATCAAAACATTCATTCAGCATTAGCACGGCTGTCATGGCAATGTGAATGGAGACGGACAAACAACTTGATAAAATAATTCCCTGTGTTTGCTGCTGGATTTGGTGTGAATCTGGCAACCAGTCAGGGAGAGTGGGAGAGGACTACAAAATATTGACTATGACTGCAGTACCACTTTTGGCCAGATTTTTACATATTGTTCCTTTAAGTCATCTTTTTTTTGAGAAAAGTGAAAAGTGTGATTTTTGTCTCTTTTCGGCCCTGTATATTACTGTGAAACTTCTGGGATTCGGCTGTTGACGGTAGTTTGTTGTCCCCTCCTCCCTCCTCCACAGGAGGCTTTAACATGTAAATGACAATGCTGTGAGCTATACAAATGTAAAAAATTTCAAAGCAACCAGCTGCGAAGGATTTTTGAGTTGAAGGCATTAACTTAATTCTTCAAGTTTTGAAGAACTACACTTATTAAGTTGTGTCAGTTAAGTTTTCCAAGTTCTGCCAACTAAGTGTTTAAATTCAAGTTACTGGAAATTTCAAGTCTGTAAAAACTTACTTTTTGAAGTTCATACTGTCCCCTACAATAACTTACTATTTTGAGTTTAAATTAGCCCCCACATTAAAAGATCATGATGTTTATTTATATAGCGCATTTCATGGACCAAGGTCACTTGGGTAGGGGAAACCGGAGCACCCGGAGGAAACCTATGCAGACACAGAGAACATGCCAATTCCACACAGAAAGGCCCTGTTCCGACCGGGATTCAAACCCATGACCTTCGTGTCAAGAAGCGAGAGTGCTATCCACTCAGCCACCGTGCCGCACACACTGCAAACCAGAGGGGAAACTTAATGTTTCTAAGACTGACCCAGAGAATATACAGGGCTACTTTGGCTTGGCCCTGTCGATTACGGTTGGTAAAAATAAATACAGTGATTTTTTTGGTCAAATTAGTTTGTTCAAAATGTTGAATGCAGCTGGTTGCCATGACAAATATTTAAATGAGCAAACGCAGATAAGTTGACCTCACTATAGCTCGGTGAACTGTAAAAATGACAACTCAAAATTGTTCACCTTACTCAGATTTTTGCATTCACTGACAATAAAATTTCCAGTTGGAACTGGAACTATCTGTTGTGAGCCACTTGAACTTTCAGAAGTTCACTACAACTTCAAAGTCAAATCAACTTAATATATCAAATAAGATGAACTTTTCATCAGAAACTTCAGAAAGTGAGTTCAAGTGGCTCACAGCAGACAGTTGCAGTTCCAACTGGCAATTTTATTGTCAGTGAATGCAAAAATCTGAGTAAGGTGAACAATTTTGAGTTGTATTTTTTACAGTCCAGCACCAGAAGTCGCATTAATGGTGAGTGTTATAACAACATTATTTAAAAGAATAAATTCAGAGGCTTATTATATATATGATTCGAAGTTTGCGTGTTTCCGTTAGACTTTTTCTAATGCGCAAATTCAATTTTTTAAACATGATGCCAGAGTGTGAACATGTTTATTGTTGTCCAAATCTTGAATTTCATGCGTGTTTTGGCGTGTTGTGCCGAAGGTTGAAATGAATAGTTGCTAGACTGTAGTAAACTTGTAAAACGATATTGCTAATACAAATGTATGATGGGTGGGACACTTTCTTTCTCCGTGTTTTACAAATATAATGGAGTTGGCTGATGAATGTCTGCTTAGTTTTAACACTAGCAAACCCAAGCAAAATTGGCCCCTGTTTTGAAAAGAAGGATAGGTTGGCTGCTAACATTTGCATGTATTGATTTGCAAATTTAGGTAATGACTTATAACAGCAGGGGCCTGGGGTGGGCTTTGTTTATTCGTGCGGGGGAGGGAGAGCTGCAAGAGAGTACTACTATAGTCCACAGATACACATGTGGACAATGCAGAAGAGATGCCATGGCAGTGCTGTGTCCCCTGAGAATGCACAGTATATATTTTGTAATCAGTTTGTGCATTTCTCAGAACAATTAGTGCAAACGGCAAAACCTCATGGATAACCTGCTAAAAAGTCACTTCCTCAAAATGAACTTAATTCCTCAAAAGAAAGTCTTCATGTCAATGAAACGGTCTGTGTCTCAAAAGAATAAGTCCTGACACCAGTGTTTATGAACAACAGTCAAATGATTCACGTTCCTACGTTGCTTCAAATATAGTTCCGTTTATTGGCTGAACAATTTTGTCCAATAAGCTGCATGATCATATCACACAGCGCGAAGCTCGTTCCCCGAGAACAACATATTCCTCCTCTTAAGGACTGACAATGTTCTCAAAACATTCACAACAGAGTATCCTTTTTCATTTTATTTTTAAGAAAGTTCAGCGTGAGGTGGCCCGTAGGTCCCAGAGGAGGAGAGCGCAGTCAGGCCAGGCTCGCCTCGCACATCTTAAAGCTGCTTTCTATATCTTTTCAAATCTGTTTTCCTTTTCTCCATAGCATGTCTGTAACAAAAGTTCTCATAATCTGAAGTCAGCGTATTTACATGGTTTTATGAAACAGAATTCTGAGAAAAACAGGTTTAAAGATCGACATTCTAAACATAATCATCACAGTCATATAACATGTAAATTTTGAATTACTCTGTTATGGCACACTTGTTTTAGTCACTATGTTGTAGAAGATTAAAAAGATGTTACTTTGGCACCAATTAAACACACAACACTCATGAATATTTTATTTTCACTGTTTATAAATGATTTACCTGATGTTTGTAAGGATGTAGACATTCAACTATACGCCGATGACGCGGTGATTTATACAACTGCAAAATCATCTGAGGAAGCAGCCCAAATTCTTACATCAGCCCTAACTCAAATCCAGCATTGGCTTACTCGATCATGTCTTCAGCTAAACGCACAGAAAACAGTCTGTATGTATTTCTCAAAAAAAAACTTTAATATTGCCCGCTCCAATGTATATTTTGGAGAGCAAGAACTGCAATTAGTTCAAGAGTTTAAATATCTTGGTGTTTTGTTAGATTCTACGCTGTCCTTTAAAAATCATGTTAAAATGATATCAAAAATAATTAGATTTAATGTGTCCAACTTCAACCAAGTACGCAGGTCAATGACTGATCAAGCTGCTATGATGTTTTTACATAGTATGATCTTTTCGCACGTAAGCTACTGTATAACTAGTTGGTCTCTGACAGGTGTAACAATTCTTAAACCAATTGAAAGACTTTATAAAAAGGCACTGAAAATCCTTGATAAAAAACCATTTAGTTACCACCATTGTAATATCCTCTCCAAATATAATTTATTGAGCTTTGAACATTTCATAACATTCAAAAACTGTTGTCTAATTCATAAAAGCTTACATGGGTTGGCTCCACCACCCCTAACAAGATATTTTAAATACAGAACAAGTGCCTCGAGAACAACTCGGTCCATGAGCAGAGGCGACTGTGAGGTTCCTGTGAGGAAAACCTCTTTTGGTCAAAATGTCCTGTCCTATAAAGGCAGTGTCCAGTGGAACAAACTACCAACCACTGTGAGGGAGGCAATCAGCTTCAAATCATTTAAAAATCACTTAAAGGAATGGCTCAGATCAACGCAAACCTGTCAACATAATCGATAACATTTTATGTAAAACGTACCTTAGGGCACCACAGCATTTTAGATAGGTATTTTAAAGAGAAAAAAAAAAAAAAAAAAAAAAAACGTAATGAAATTTTAGATTTTTATAAATCCGTAGCAATTAATGAATTAAGTCTTCCCCTGGGTTTGTGGAAGTGAACCGCCTTCGCTCCCATTTTCTGCCTCACCCTTCCCTGTCCTCCCTGTCCTCTGTCGTGTCCAGTCTTTTGTCATTGTATTTGCCTGAGATCCCTAATGTTCTTTGTACAGTATATTTGAATGTGTATCTTGTGGTCCCATTGTTCCTTGTCCTGCAGTCGTTCTGTTCCTGTACTGTCTTGTGACTTTCTTTTGTGTCATTGTTAAATGTTCAATGTGAAGTTTCACATCAGCCTGTCTAGGGACAACAGATGGAAATTAGCCTATGGCTAAAATCTGACATATTTACATATTTTATATGTTCATTAATATGTACTGTCCCTACTTAAATAAATAAATAAATAAATTAGTCGAAAATCAAGAATGTATTGATTCTTTCAATATTCAATGGATTGAATTTTGACCTCTTCTTTTTCTTTCTCTTTATAATTTACTGAAAATTAGATATGTATTAGACATTGCCAGTATTATTCTATCAAATCACGCAGTCTAAATATCCACAACCACCAAGCATTTTTAATGCAAGGAGAAACTTAGGTAACTTCAAACACAAATAAAACAAATGGACCTGTCCGACTCGAGTGTCTATGCTTCGTGTGTCTCTGGTTCTGTCCAAGTGTCTATGATCCGCGTGTCTCGCGTGTCTCCGCCTGTCTGGGTTCTGTCTGCGTATATGTAAATGTAAATGTCTGTCTGTGGTTCTGTTCGGGTGTCTATGGTCCTGTCTGTGGTTCTGTTCGGGTGTCTATGGTCCTGTCTGTGGTTCTGTTCGCGTGTCTATGGTCCGCGCTCGGAGCCCAGACTGCAGTGCGTTCACTGAGCTGTCAGAGCGGGGGTCACAGCAGCTGCTCCCGGGGCCAGAGCGGAGGATGTAACGTAACGTTCGGTTTATCAAAACATATCACAATATTTAACGTATAACACTAGTGAATTTCACCTAGATTTTTTCAGACATTAAAGACAAGATGTTATATAATAATTGTTTAATGAAAAAACAATTTTGCCAAAAAAATGACAATCGACCTATTTTTACTGTTTACTCGGAACGTGCCAGCGTGACATCCGACGGGTTTTCCCAGATCGCATCACATATATACGTTAATGCAATTTAATTATAAAGATTAACATTAGTACTAAATATGTATATGTTGTCTGTTATGCTCTTACTTTGAAAAAGCATTCAAAAGCAACACATATACATTCACATGCACGGCTTGACCACACAGCCAATTTTACACATTTCCTTTTGACAAGGAAAGAAGATAACAATCTGATAACGTTACGTAATTGCACACAAGCAACCAAAAGATGTGCAACCAAAATTGCCTCAGAAAAGAATCGAACCTGGGTTCTCCAGGTCCCAGCCTTCAATGTTAACCATTCGGCCAACATAGAATCTCTGGGCCAGAAAGGTTTGCACGCAGTGTGATACCTGAGCGTCTAAGTCGCTGGCAGAGCTAAAGCGGACTTAACCTGCCACCTTGTGGCAATAAGATGTAATATTTTTCACGCAGCTGCGTGATTCCCGAAAAGCGTGAATGAAGACGACAAAACGAAATGGGACCTACTGTACATGGGTCTGGCGAGCGTCAGGCTACTTGCATTGTGCACTAGTATCAAAAATGTAAGGATAAATAATGACTGTACCCAATATAAGGCACACCAATATATCACCACATTTTTTCCAGCACAGCTTAGAGCAGTAGCTCTCTGCCTTTATCGCCCTGTAAAAGTAGCTCTGGAGACACCTGAGATAAGAGGGTTTCTGTAAATTAGAGAAATATTAAGGATGGCCAAAGTTTATGTAGGAATGAAATTAACCCATTATAATTAGCACATTGGGATGTCACATGGTGGTGGCAATCATCGGTTATAGATTTCTTTTTTTTACATGTCCATATTGATTCACACCACAGCTACATTAGTGTCATATGGAATTTTGTGACACAAGCAAAAGCAAATGTCGGTATATAAAAAATAAAGTTAATGACTGGATTCCAAAGGTTCTGAGCTTCACAATAAGGTATGGCATGACTATCGGTTGAGCTGAAGTTGGCTGGATGACACTGAAAGTACCATTTTACCCACGTGCCTAGATAAATCTATATCTACATCTGAAGAGATTCTTATACAAAGACAACATTGAATTTATATATAATTATTTCCTTTATTTTAAATGTGATCTCAAGCAAGCAGTAGTCAAGGAGATATAAAATATAAACTTACATAAACATACTATTCCTGATCATTTTGGTAAACCAAGTCAACGGTTGGACAGAGGTGGGACCAGTAAAACCCATATATCGACCTACTGTACAAGTAGAATCATATTCAACAGGCAATTGTCAAAAAGTACAGTTGATAAAGTTATGATTTGATTGTATAATGATTGTAAGCTTCTGTTGCACGTTTAAAGAAGAGGCAGGATCTGATGATTAACAGTGGTTTTATTGTCCTTCGGCACAACAGGCAACTGCAGGTTCACAATCGTTGTTCTCCGTAACTCTCGTTTCCCTCGGAACATTCTCTCTCTCTACTACACTTGAGGCCCTCACATTCTACTCAAAACAGGCGAACGCCACATGGTGGCAACTGTATGCTATGTTAATGTATTCTAACATTAAATGCTGTGCCTACATATACAGTCTCAATAAGACGTTAAAAGTAAATTCAATAAAAAGCTTTAAAAATTTAATATTACAGGGGTGTCCAAATTTAATTATTCTTATTCCCACATCTTATTCCCACATCTTATTCCCACACTTCCTTCAGATTTTTTGTAGATTGCTCCCAAAAAGGACCACACCTCCACATTCTTGATTATATTTGAGTATATTTTAAACAACGGTGACGCTGGGATAGATTTGATTTTTGAAATTAGAAGTTGTTTGTGTTGTTATGACCATGTTATTAGATCTAAATGTTGCTTATTCCATGCAAAATGACGTCTGAAGACTTTTGATGGCTTCTTTTTTCCCAATGGATTTCCATGATTTTGGAATGTTTGCACGTTTTGCGTCGTATGCTTTTGCAAAGTTACAATTGAACCTTTTCAAAACATATTTCCAGTAATCGGAGGCTTCAAGACTGGCATCTGGAGATATTTTCCAGTCTGGGTATATCTCTCTGTATCTCTTGTAAGGATGCAAGTCCTCATCAGTGTCCGAACACTGAAATTCTATATCACTTTGAACAAGAGTTGTGCATATGTCTCTATCGAGTTTTTCTGAATAAACATCTCTGTATGTACCCAGCCCCTGTGACTGATGGAGAGAGGCCCAGTGCTCTTTGTGACCTTTGGCTCCAGCTTCACATGGTGCTTTACAAAAGGGGCACTGCTGCCCGCACCCGATCATCCTGTCAGAAAGCTCTTGATGAGGCTTCAGACTCAGTTGTGTGAGTTTAGCATCGACCTCTGTTTCCTCAAACGTGTTTTTTAGAGTCTGGATCATGTCAGACACACACTTCGTGAGCCAATGTGCGAACTGTTCTTGATCAGCATTGTTTAGGATCATAAAAGCTCCCAGTGCATCTTGGGAAATCACCAGTTTATCCATTAGATCTTTGCACAAAACCTCAACAAATTCCTTTAAAGTGCAATTTTCTGTTGAGGCTTTCTTTATGGCACTAGTTATGTCTCCCAAGCATTTCTGAAGATGTTTATTCTCAAGTTCTGATATTGTTTCTTTGTTTGAAAAGTGTTCCACTATTTGCTGATGTATCCATCCTTTAACAAAGACCTCATAGTTGCAAATATAGTGATAATATCTTTCAAATTGCTCATTTGTGATTAGGTCGAGTAACACATGGTACTGGAAAGCTGTCCGTGTGCTGAACTGATGACAAGTCTGCATTTCACTGACAATGTCAGGCCCCAGAGAGCGACTCACGAAGCGTTCCACGGCAGGTCTCAGGCACAGATCTGTGAATTCTTTTGCCTTTTTTTGACATTGGTCTTTTTCATTAAATACATCTTTGAAATCAGCACAAAACTTGTCCTTGTTATTGTTCAGATGTACAAAAGGATCGTTTTTATGCAGAAAATCCTCATGCATTTTCTGAAACCTTCTGGCTGCATATCCACAGATGTGCAGTTTCAGTGAAACCTCAAACTCTGTCTCAATGTGAACATGACGATTACAATTCAACTTATCATCAATCATTCTGAGGATCTCTTGGATGTAGGTGTCGTGATAATCTGTTCCCATTTCCACTTTTTCTGAGATAAGCTCTTGGCACACAGTAATAGTGCGCTCTGCCAACTTTTGACCAGCCTTTATTTTATCCTCAAAGTTAAACCATTTGGCACTTTTATTTTTTAATTTATTAATGAAACCTTCAGGCTTCACAACAAAGTCCACCAAACCACATTTGTGTAGTTTATTTTCTGAGACTAATTCATTTGCATAACTGCCTCTGTAAGAGATATTTGCTCTTAGTTGGTGAGATATTTGTACAAAAACATCTTTAGTTTTTGTGGAAGAGACAGATTCCTTCATCTTTGTCACAGTCGTCTCCCACATTCTGTTGAATTCTGAATTTAGCTCTTTATCCGTCAATGTCCTTTTTTCTTTTCTGCACTTGTCAATCAAAGCGCACACTCTTTCTCCCAAGTGTTTTGTGTGGTTTTCTTTAACTTTGTCAACATTTTCCATGGCTTGCTTGATTTCTGCAGTTGCTGTGAGCTGATTTATGACAGAGCTTTCTATTTCCCTTCGACACATTTTTGCGCTGTTTAAAAATTGCTCCTTGTATCCTTCAACCAGATGAACATGTCCTTCTGTTTGCTTGAAGTAATCTTTGAGGTGATCAAGAAGAACTGTTTCCGATTTGTACAATTCTGTTTGAGCCTCCAGTTTCAGATCTGCAAGAACTTGGCCAATATCAGACTTTTCAGCCACTACGCCAATGTTGCAAATTTGTGTCTCTGCATTTGTAACCCAAGAAAACATGGCCTTCTTAAACTCCCATTCCCATGTGTTGTATTCTGTGCACAGTCTCGTGTATGCATCCGCCACAAGGCTGTTTCTGAAGCTGAAGATAAAGTTTTCATGCTTCACTGCGTTCCACAGACTTGTGATCCACTCACAGAACTCCTTTATATCATTGACAGATGATCCACATTTTCCCAAATTGAGCACAACATTTTTCTTGAGTTCTTGGACTGCCTCACTGTATCCTACATTGACTGGGGCCATTGGGGGGCTTCCATTCCACAGTCCAGGGATGTACCAGTTTCCAGTGTCGGGGTCATAGTCCATGACATCAGTGAAGCTCTTATTCTCTTCTTTTCTCTCCATCTTAGCTGCAGCTTCAGTCATATCATTTAACTGCTGCAAGAGCAGTTCTCTGTCTCTGAGGTTCTTGTCATGAGCTGAAACATCTGAAACATTCTGGTGAACAAACTGACATCTGGGTTTTTTACCCACTTCTTTCATTCGGAGGAAAGCGTGCACAACTATCTGCAGGATGTCTTTCATGTCTGTAGAATTCTCCATAGCAATATTGATGATGGTGATGTCACTCAATCCAACCACAAGGGTTGCTAACTCGTTGTCGTGCTCGTGACTATCGTCCAGTTGAGCGAGTTCTGGAGACTTGAGGCCCTCGGTGTCGATGATCACTAAGAAGTCGCAGTTGAGAGAAGCTTTCATATCTTCACTGACTCTGATGAGTAACATAAAGGCGCCTCTCGTGCATCGGCCACTGCTCACTGCAAACTGCACTCCAAACATGGTGTTGAGGAGAGTGGACTTCCCTGTGCTCTGGACTCCGAGGACTGTGACCACCAGAATCTTGTTGTTAGGAGACACCAGTTCATGGAGCTGGGTCAGAACATCACTCACCCATCTGAGAGGGATGTTGGAGGCATCTCCATCCACCAGCTCCAGAGGAAAACCATCAATCAGAAGCTGTGCACACAGTTTGGGAAGGTGCTGCAGCTGTTGGCGTGAAGGGTCTTCTTCTGGAAGAGACAATGAAGCCTCGTAGAGTTGACCCATTTCCCTGAAGAAGTGTTCCGTTCCTAATGAACTGCTGGAGAGTTGTCTGTGGATCTCTTTTATTTCACTTTTAGACTCCTTTGATTTCTCTTTATATTGCTCTCTGAGCCATGACAGTTTATTACCGGAAATATCGTCAAGATTTATTCTCAGCCACTTCAGGAAAAAGCACCTTTCATTGTCTGGGCTGCTGATGCCAGTGAGGAAGATGTTCATACTTTGTGAAATACCATAAGAGATTTGTTTTTGACGGTGCTCTTTTATTTGTCCATCAAGATTAAATTTGTACTCATCTATGTTCTCAGAACCAGCTTTTCTGAGCCTGCATTGTTCCTTCTCCAAAGAAGTAACGTCTTTCCAAATCTGCCCTTGCATGGGCAGCTGGGTTTCCTTGAACATCATAATATCTTGGATTTCTGCTGTGATCGCATCAGCATTTAGCTTTGCTCTCTGACACTCAGGACTGTCTTCATCAACATGAACTCCCAATTCATGAGCAATGCTCGTCATCTGCTCCATCTGAATTCTCACTTTTGAGTTTTCAATTGCGCTTCTCATAGCTTTATGTATTTTCTCAACAAAGTCTGCATCATTCATTTGTTTAGTTTTCATGATGATGCTACTGGTTTTTAGGCATAAGTCTTTTACAATGTTTTGTAATGTTTTCATACATATTTTACCACATTGATAGTTACCAACAAGAAATATCTCTGCCTTGTTTTTTAACATTGCTAATTGCTTCCATTCATATTCTAAAGAATCGTAAAAAATAAAAACTGCTGAAGATGCCTGACACAAAAAGGAGAACTGAGTTTCAAACGAGGAACTATTCCCACGGAGGTTAGCGACTGCCACTGGTTCATCAAAGATGTCAATGTTTTTATTTCCACAGGGAAGATACCAAGTAAGTTCAGCGAGTCCATTGGAGATTATTCTCGGGTTGTCGCCACACTGCATGTTGCGGTGCACAAAGGTGTCGTGGTTTTGCTGGGAGTTGCTCAGGAGTTTGTTAAGAATCTCAGACTTGGACAAAGAGCATTCACCAAGTCTCACGAACGAGATCATTGGGATTTCAGAGTTAACGACACGTTCTTCTTTGAAGCCCTTTGTTTCAGAGAGAGATTTAGGTCTGTACTTTTTGACAATGTCTCTCAAAGCCCACAGCATCAGTGTGCACTGGTTTGTGTCACAGTTTGGAAGCAGCAGAGGAACAGCAAACTGACACATGGACATTTTAAGTGACAGTTCCTGCTGCACAAAGCTATCAGAGCACAGAAACAGAGCTGTTATTATGTCAAGAGGATTAACGGTGCAAGCAGAGGTTGAACTCATCAAGACATTTTGAAATTCTAAGATTGAGATGTCAAAACTTTCACCTAAGTTTGTATCACTTAAAGTACATTTTACATTTCTCGCTTTGACATTTACCATCATCAGCTCTTTAAGAAAATACCAAGCAACGTCTTTGTTTGACATCACATTGTTTTCAGTCATCGTCTTCTCATCGATTTGCAGAACCTTATTTAGGCAAAGCTTCTTTTTGTAATAGATTTCCAGATCCAAATCCTTAAGTACAGACTCCACATATGTTTCTGTGGAAACAAGTTTAAGGACTATGTTGAAATCTAATTCCACTGCAGTTGTCCGAATTTAAAGATGGAGACTTACTTGTGTGAGTGGAGGTCTCTGCAGCCTCACTCTGGAGCCTGTTCTGGAGCTGCGCACACACAGAGAACAGGTACTGCTGTCCCGGCCTCAGGTCTCTGATGGTCACACTGGTTTCCTCAGTTTGGAATTCTTGGATCACATCTTCTCCACTGGAACAGGTCACTGAGTAGTTCTGCACTTTACCAGCAGGGGGCTCCCAGGACAGAGTCACACTGTCAGCTCTGATGTCACTTATTGATAACAGCGGAGGAGGTATTGGTGCTGCAGAGGTTTTTAAAGCAAGTTAATGCGAATACTTCTAATGATAAAGTAAGTGTGGATCTTGTCATACTGACCTGTGACGACACGAACACAGGTCTGTGAGCTCTGTGTCCTCCGTGTGATGGTGAAGGTGTAGTCTGTCCCAGGACACAGCCCTGTGATGTCCACAGAGGGGGAGTCTCTGTGGACCACTGTGCCCCTCTGTTCTGCAGCACTGTACTCGATCACCAGGTCGAATGTTTGAGGAGACGGATGTGGTTCCACAGCAAAGGAAACCACATCAGGACCAACACAGAGCACTGCTACCTTTGGTTTAGGGATTTCTGAAAATTACAAGACATCCGTTTATGTAGAGCTACACTTCATACAGAGGTAGAAGCACAGCACAGAGAAAACACACGACCCAACTCTCACCAGCTCTGGCTCTGTGTCCTCAGGGCTCTGGGTTCTTTCTATTTACCACTCGTAAATAAAGGCCAGATCTATGTACCGTTGTCTGTTTGCCCCGAGCTGTGGATGTCTGCAGCTCCTCCAGAGTAGCCCTTGGCTTCGTGTCTGTATCTGTGATTAGTGTTGTGCTTGTTCGAGCTGTGAGTTGGTGGAGCATTGGTCTTGGAACCTAATGGTTGTTGGTTCGATCCCCCCACAACTCATGTCATCTGCTCCCATTAAAGTTTGCAATCGTTCTTGGGCAACTGGTGTTATGAGCATTGGGTGGCAGCTCTCTGACAGATATGGACTGATAAAGGGGATGAAAAATTCCCAGATGGATTGAAGAGAGATGTTCTGTTGTGCTTTGGACATATTTGTATAACCTTCTCAATAGCAAAGCGGTACTTATTTTCCGATAATGACCTGCGTCATACACGTTATCCCTTACATAATGACTGCTGAAGTGTCACACCTTTAAAACAGTCATAATGACTGCTGAAGTGTCACACCTTTAAAACAGTCATAATGACTCTTGCCCTAATGATTAAACAGAGGCCTCCTGTGTTTCATCTGCTCTCATTATAAATACAGATGTTCTGTGAGATTGTATTGGTCACTAAACAGCATCATGGAGGGTAAGGATCTCAAATCTGGCCTTGATTTACAAGTGGCAGAAAGAAGCCATTATTGAAATGAGCCAATAAGAAATCCTGTTTGATGTCTTTAGATGTGCAAATACTGTAGAGTCGTGCCCATAAAGACTTGCTGCTGTTATTAACAAAAGAGGTTCCACAAAGTACTAACTCCGGCGTTATGAATACTTGTTATGTATTTTATTTGTAAAACAACAGAATCATTCAGTTTTAACAAAAACATTTATACCGTACCATAGTTAGTGTCCGTACAGTCGTGCTGTAGAAGTGTCTCTGCAGCTTCATGAAACTCCTGCAAACCCACAATTTTTTTTTTATTTGGAAACATACGGAAATGTTTAGTGTCAGATTTTTAATGAGCTTGAATTTGTCCATTTGAGTTTTTTAACCCTGAAAAAGTTATATTTTTGTCTTTGAATTTCTGTCACTGAAAGTTTAGTTTACAAATTTCAATGTGATTAAAATTTCAAAATGATATATTCACCTTTAAAATATACAATACGTTTATTATCAAGCCTCAAAGTCCATGGTGTAAAATTTGATACAAAAAAAGACAGATCATTTTTTTCATCAGTTTTTGAATTTCTAACCATGAAAAAACATCTAGAATATTATTGTCTGTGAAGTTCAGACACTGATTATCTTTTGTAGTTTTTTTTTATTTCAAGGTTTCAATTTTTTTAAGGAAAAGGCCTAAAAAGGAATGACAGTCTCAGTCTTTTCTTTTTGTGTAGTATACGGTTGTAGTAATTAAAGCAAAAAAAAAAAAAATGTTTAAAGCCAAAGGTCGTCTCAAACTAAAAGGAGTCTGAACACGTAGAATCTACTTTTCATCTGGACATTACTTTAAAAGAGTGATTGTTGACCAGGGTCTGGGACTGACACACAAAAACACAACACTGCAGCTGCACAATCATAGCAACACACAATACTGCAGCTGCTCAATCATAGATACACACAATACTGCAGCTGCACAATCATAGATACACACAATACTGCACCTACACAATCATTACTGCAGCTGAACACACAAACCTCCTCCTCCTCTTCGTCCTTTGTCTTTAGGGCGTCTCTCGTAGCCATAACGACGATGATGACGTTGGTTTAATGTCTTCGCTGTAACAAAAGATTTTCCGAATCATTAAAACTTGAAATTCCGGTTTCTTTGACCCACGGCATGAATGTTTAGAAATGGTTCGATGCCTGCGGCTCCAGAAAACACTTCATATTACTTAAAAGTCTAATAATATTTTAATTATTTTTACAAACCTCGTCCCGCCCCCAGAGACTCATCAACTGAAACTACAACGGCCATTTTAAATTTAGTTTAGATTAAAACACGGAGCAGCAGGGTGAGATTCTGTCGCACTAATTCAAGATTCCATCCCTGGACTTGTTCTGCTTTCAAACCAGTCAAAGAAAACTAGACCGAGAACAAGAAGAGACGATAGACTCATTAAAAATGTAATTCCGGTTTCTTTGACCCACCGCATGAATGTTTAGAAACGGTTCGATGCCAGTGGTGGATTGTATTGTGCGACAGAAACACAACCCAGACACCACCTGCAGCTCTGAACCGTCTGCCCTGGATGAGGAAATGACTGGACATTAAACAGAGCAGAGTAAACAGACATTAAACAGATGAAGTTAGTATTGTTATGTCTGACTCAAGGCTTCTCTTTAACCTTCTTTACGGTGATACATCTCTGACACATTGTTCTTAGACACAGATATTGCCGAAAACCTGTTGAAACATATTTCCCATCTCTCAGCTGACCTGCTGCCGACAGATTATATGTGCTGTATTTGACTACACAGTTGAGGATTAGTTAATAACTTACTCTTATAACTATTTTATGTTAATTCAATCTTTACTATAATGTTTCTATGACAGGACTATTGAAAGCTGTGGTGCCTGACTTTCCGGCCTAACTAGTTCCAGCAAAAACAGTTCGCTTCACCAGATATTGCATGAGTTTTGGCCTCTGTCTGTTCAGTGAAAGAGAGTTCCAGCTTGTTTTCAGCCAATCAGCTCTTGTAAATGTATGAAAAATATCAAATGTTTTCCAGTAAAGTCATCATGCTCTGATTTGTCGACAAAATGTTACTTCAAATGTGTATTTATGAAAGAATTTAGGTAACTCCATGTTTCACGCTTCAGCCTCTGCCTTTTCTGCAGTTCAGTTTGATTTGAAGTTAGAGCTAATCAGAAATATAGAGTTAAATGTTTGTGAATTCCTCTTGTTCTTATACATATTTTCTGCTGTAGTGAAGCAGTCGACTGTAAATCTCACTTTAACATATGATAAACGTGTCACTGACCTCTCTCTGGTGAATCATCTCGGCCTCTGAGCTGCACTGGGTCAGAGCAGACAGGCAGGTTATGAAAGAGGGGCGAGGCTCTCCTCCCTATAATCAGTCAATTTCACTTTTGTTTTCTGAGAAGGGAATCTCAGCTTATACAGAAACGAAACTTACAGTGCCATTTGCGAAAGTATTCGGCCCCCTTGAACCTTTCAACATTTCACCACATTTCAGGCTTCAAACATAAAGATATAAAATAATTTCATGTCAAGAATCAACAACAAGTGGGACACAATCGTGAAGTGGAACAAAATTTATCGGATAATTTAAACTATTTTTACAAATAAAAAACTGAAAAGTGGGGCGTGCAATATTATTCGGCCCCCTTGCGCTAATACTTTGTAGCGCCACCTTTTGCTGCAATTACAGCTGCAAGTCGCTTGGGGTATGTCTCTATCAGTTTTGCACATTGAGAGACTGGAATTCTTGCCCATTCTTCCTTGCAAAACAGCTCGAGCTCAGTGAGGTTGGATGGAGAGCGTTTGTGAACAGCAGTCTTCAGCTCTTTCCACAGATTCTCGATTGGATTCAGGTCTGGACTTTGACTTGGCCATTCTAACACCTGGATACATCTATTTGAGAGAGAGAGAGAGAGAGAGAGAGAGAGAGAGAGAGAGAGAGAGAGAGAGAGAGAGAGAGAGAGAGAGAGAGAGAGAGAGAGAGAGAGAGAGAGAGAGAGAGAGAGAGAGAGAGAGAGAGAGAGAGAGAGAGAGAGAGAGAGAGAGAGAGAGAGAGAGAGAGAGAGAGAGAGAGAGAGAGAGAGAGAGAGAGAGAGATTATGCGTATTATCAAGTGTGCATGTATGTTCAGGTGTGTGTGTGCAAGAGTTTCTGTGTGTGTGTTCAGGTGTTTCTGTCTGTCTGTGTGTGTGTGTGTTCAGGTGTTTCTGTCTGTCTGTGTGTGTTCAGGTGTGTGTGTGGTCAGGTGTTTCTGTGTGTGTTAAGGTGTGTGTGTGTTCAGGTGTTTCTGTCTGTGTGTGTGTTCAGGTGTGTGTGGTCAGGTGTTTGTGTGTGTTCAGGTGGGTGTGTGTTCAGGTGTTTCTGTCTGTGTGTGTGTGCACTTGTTTTCAACTCCTGGTGGGTTCCATAACCTGAGATTCCACTCACGTCATGGGGACTGGTTTTACGTGGTGGGGCCCGAACACCGGACCCCACTGGTCCAAGCTTAATAATCAATGGGTAATGCTTTTCTAACGGTCCTTATGCAGTCTCTGTAAAAATATGGAAAGGACCCCTGGAGGGTTTACTTTCCTGAAAAAAGTGTGTTATGTGTCGGAACCCTGGTGGTGGGTTGCGGGATATCAAGGAGGGGCACACTGGGGCAATTTCAGTCCAGCAGGCTGGAGCCAATCATGGAGCAGCACAACAGAGGAAATCAGGTGTCAGGCTAGAAAAAGGTGCAAGTGTGTGGTTCATTAGGCTGCAAGAAATCATGGAGGAGCACACTGAAGCGCACGCTTACAAACCACTGGTAAGTGCTGACTACAAGTCATGACTTCAAATTGTTATATAGAATGATTACAAATTATTTGTTGTTTGTGCAGCTTAGTCAAGAGTCCCTAATTGATGAAGTCGACTCAGATTCTGACGATTTAACTGTCAAGAAGAAACCTGTAAAAAAGTATGGAAAAAGAAAAATCAAAAACACTTTTCTTCAAGACTCGGAAAGTGACGAACCAAAGGCAAATAAGATTGTTATCATGCAGCTGCAAAAGAAGAAAAATGGGGGGAGAGTTTACAGCAAGAGACACTTCTGCCTCTACTGTTCAATGTCCTGCCACAAAATGTCCCGTCATTTGACTAGAAAACATGGAAATGAAAGTGACGTAGCCAGAGCATTGGCTCTACCTGTGAAATCTAAAGCACGTAAACTTCAGTTTGATTTGATCAGGAATAGTGGAAACCGTGAGCACAATGTTGAGGTTTTAAAGGCCGGCATTGGAACTTTAGTCCCAGCTAAACAGCCAAATTCCCCAGTTAAATCCAGTGAGTTTTTGCACTGTATAGACTGTGGGGATTGCTTAAGCGAAAGTCGCTGTGGAGGCATGTGGCCAGATGCCGGCTTTCACAGAAAGATGCCCAGGCTAAACCAGGTAGAAGTAGGGTCCAGTCCCTCTGCTCCCTAGCCCAGCCTGTACCGGAGGGCATCAGCAAAAAGCTGTGGTCTTTAATTTGGGCAATGCATCAGGATGAGGTCACGGGTGTTGTCAAAGCAGAAAAGGGGATTCTGAGACTCGGAGAGCACCTGTACTTAAAACACGGGCATGATAAGACTAAGCATGATTACATTAGGCAGAAAATGAGAGATGTCGGTAGGTTAATTAACGAAGCAAAAACCACAGGGAAACTGAAAACTATGAAGGATTTCTTTATTCCTTCCAACTTTAACCATGTGATTGATGCAGTCAGGTCTGTGGCTGGATATGATGAGGAAACAAATCAATACAAGACTCCATCCTTGGCCCTCAAACTCGGCCATAGCCTCAGAAAGCTAGCAGATATTCTTGAATGTGACTCAAAAATGGAGCATTGTGTTGATGAACTATTTATTAAAAACCTCCAACGAAGCCGGCTGCTTTTTGAGAAGAGGTGGGACGTCTGTTTTTCTTCTGCTGCCCTACAGACCCTCCGGCAAGCCAAGTGGAACACTCCGGACCTGCTCCCTCTGACTGAGGACGTTAGAGCCATGCATGCACATATTGAGGTATGTCGACCTGAATATGTGCAAACCCTAATAAGTGAGCCAACGTCTAAGCATTGGTCTAAACTGGCAGTTTTGACTCTTTGTGAGGTCATTATTTTCAATCGAAGAAGGGAAGGTGAGGTTTCAAAGATGCCACTGACAGCGTTTACCTTAAGAAGTAAGACTGGGATCCATTCTGACATTGCTCTGGGACTGTCCGAACTTGAGAAAAAGCTGTGTCAGCATTTTCAACGCATTGAAATTAAAGGGAAAAGAAGTCGGAGCGTGCCGGTTCTTTTGACTCCTGAAATGATTGCTTCGATGGAGGTGCTGGTGGAGAACAGAAGGGCCTGTTCCATCTCTGACCATAACCCATACTTCTTTTCCCGCCCGGGCGCAGACACCCACATCAGGGGATCAGACTCCCTACGCCAGGTAGCCAAAGAATGTGGTGCGGTGCATCCAGAGATGCTATCCTCAACCAAACTTAGAAAGCACATAGCTACTATGTCTACAGTTCTCAATATGAAAGAGAATGAAATGGACATACTAGCCAACTTCCTCGGCCATGACATTCGCATCCACAGGCAATATTACAGACTACCAGAGGGGACACTGGAGCTGGCCAAAATTAGCAAAGTGTTGATGGCCATGGAGCAGGGAAGAGTGACGGAATTCGAAGGAAAGAGCCTCGACCAGATACAAATTGAGCCTGAAGGTAATTCTTGATATTATTTAAATATGTATGATTTTTTTCCCCTAAAGGCCACTTGTATTTTTATTTTCTGTGCGACAGGGAGAGCAGTAGAGATCCTCTCACAAACGGACGGGCTAAAAGAAACTTCAAGCGGAGAACCTTCAACCATTCATCCAGATGCACCCCATGGTAGTGGCAGTGCCCCTTCTGGTAAGTGTACCAGGTGGGGGATTACAGCCAGGCTGCTTGGTCCTCACCCTGGGAGTGTATATTGCTAATATATTTTTATTTCTCTCCCTAGAACGTGTAAGAAAGCCATGGTCTGCATCTGAGGTGAAGGCTGTGGAGACGCCTTTCATACAGACTGGAAAGGTCCCTGGGAAGTCTCACTGCCTGGCCTGCATTAATGCCTCACCAGATGACCTTAGACATCGGACATGGAGTGGCATTAAATCCATCCATCCATCCATTTTCTTCCCCTTAATCCATTTCTGGGTCGGGGGGGTGGCAGTCAGAGCTGCACCCAGTACACATAGCACCAGCCCCTCACTGATCCTCCTGCAGGTGGTGAGTCCACAGGAGCTGAGATCTTTCAGTGGGGGCTTCAGGCAAAGTGGGGTTAAGTGTCTTGCCCAAGGACACAACGACAGCAGTCATCAGTGGGAGTCGTGAAGTAGGTCTTGAGGTGGGCTCGAACCCACGACCTTCAGGCTCAAAGGCCAATGCTCTACCAACTGAGCTACTGTCGCCCCGGCATTAAATTCTATGTCAAAAATATAATCACTGCAGTTCAAAAAAAAAATCAAAAATAAAATTCCTTGCCGGCGCGCCGGCGTGCCGTTTTTGTTTTTAAAATGTTCAACCAGCAATAACAGATGCATTTTGAACACCAAACCCCAAAAGCTGTATGTCATTTTAAAGCTTATTTTCGTATTTACAATTATATAGTGTACAAGTGTCAGCAATATCAGACATTGCATTCAAAAGATATAACACATAATATGGGAACAAAATGAATCAGCTCCGAAAAAGTTTCTTACCATTTTCCGAATAAATCAGCTCTCCTCCCAGCTTGCTATGGCTTATTCTCTCCACAACTGTCCATGGAAAACGGAAATCCACTTGTGTTTCCCAAAGTATAATCCATTGTGCAGAAATCATCCAAAAAAGAGCATTTATTTTTAGCGAGAAAAAAAAATTGAAACAGCACGGACGCTGCTTTTTACTGTTTGCGGAAATGCAGCTTTGCCTTTCCCCCACAAAGAGGGTAGGCTTGTGTTCCTCACCTTGTTAGCTACACAATGAGACTATCTCCGAAGAGAAAGGTGCTTGATTTCGTTCGCTACGTCTCTGTGAATAAAACAAGCGAATCCCTTTTACGCACGGCCACTTTCTGTTTGTTGTTAGCAGGGCAGGGAGGGGGACGTGGTAGAGCCGAGTGAATGACATGGCCGTGTAGCCAATGAGGAAAGCTTTCAAACAAGGGGTGGGACAATGGTGTCCTGTCTTATGTTGTGCCTGTAGAATTGTGCGTAATGGCAGCTAAAAGACGCTCTCAAAGCTGCAATGAATTTACACTCATAAAAAAATAACTTTGACATTTAAAAAAAAAAACACACATAGATTAGTAACTTATAAGTACCAATAATAAAAAATATTGTTTTTATGATGATTAAATGTAAGTAAAGATATTTGGCACAATTTGGCACACTTGTGCCAAATGTGCACTACTTGATGAAAAGGAGAAACTGCATAAAAACTATAAAACTTAGAAGTCTGAAACTTTAGACAGTTGTTGTCAACAACACAATGACCACAGGGTTTGAATATTGTGAACTTACAATGAAGTATGCCTTTTTTAGGGCCTTTAGAAATTGAAAATGTTAGGCGAGGCTAAAAAAATTGGGTTTTTTTCCCAAACTTCAAAGGATGCAGAGGAAAATAGGAATGACAAACATTATTTTAGTGTTTTTTTACATAAACGAGAAGGCTCTAGCTTTAAAATGATGCATCACACAAGCATGTGAGATGTAAGATGTGTTTTTAAATAAGCAAAGACATTTGGGTATGCCAAACTTTTGTGCACAAGCCAAAATGAGGCAGGTGTTAAGAGGTTAAAATAGTTGTTTGGTTTCTATTGACTGTTTTGTATTACTTAAAGTAGTCCCAGTAAAAAAAGATTATGTCTATGGGTCCCATTCTGAACGACCCTGTCAAAGGGACCCACCAGGTAACAAAAACGTGTATGTGTGTGTTCAGGTGTGTGTGTGTGTGTGTGTGTGTGTGTCTATGTGTGTGTTCAGGTGTTTCTGTCTGTGTGTGTGTGTGTCTGTGTGTGTTCAGGTGTTTCTGTCTGTGTGTGTGTGTTCAGGAGTTTCTGTCTGTGTGTGTGTGTCTATGTGTGTGTGCAGGAGTGTTTCTGTCTGTGTGTGTGTGTCTATGTGTGTGTGTGCAGGAGTGTTTCTGTCTGTGTGTGTGTGTCTATGTGTGTGTTCAGGTGTTTCTGTCTGTGTGTGTGTGTGTGTGTGTCTGTGTGTGTTCAGGTGTTTCTGTCTGTGTGTGTGTGTGTCTATGTGTGTGTTCAGGTGTTTCTGTCTGTGTGTGTGTGTTCAGGTGTTTCTGTCTGTGTGTGTGTGTGTCTATGTGTGTGTTCAGGTGTTTCTGTCTGTGTGTGTGTGTGTCTATGTGTGTGTGCAGGAGTGTGTGTTATTGCCGCTGTTATCTATAGAGCACATTTATAAAAACAAGTTTGTGTTGGACAAAAACAAAAGTACCACATTTGCTTTACGTGAATATAAAAAGTAAATAAGCAACACACAGTGATTCCCAATTCTGTTTTCTTTGGTGTTAAAAGTGAAAACTCTGTAACCTCCCGTCACCGACTCTCCCGACATTGGTAAGTTCAGAAAAGCAAATACCGATCCAGAACCAGAACCAGATAATGCAGAGGAATCCTTCCAGTCCACTCAGTCTGAATCTACAGTTGTATAAGTCTGAGGCTCACGCTCTCTCTCCTCTGAGGTGCCTCTCCATGAACTGGTGCATCTTCCTCCAGGAGTCTTCTTGAGCTGCGGCGTGAGGAGCAAGATGGCCGCCCCACACCGTGAACACTGGAACACACACATTTACAGAAGAAGAAGAAGGATCAGGGAAAAAGAGATGGTAAAAAAACGTATCTTAATTTGAGCACATTTTGACTGCATTAAAACAAGATTTGCCGATGGGACAAAATTATCTTCTGGTCTCTCTCTGGTCCTCTCTGGTCTCTCTCTCTCTGGTCTCTCCCTCTCTGGTCTCTTTCTGGTCTCTCTCTCTAGTCTCTCTCCCTCTGATCTCTCTCTCTGGTCTCTTTCTCTGGTCTCTCTCTGGTCTCTCTCTCTGGTCTCTCTCTCTGGTCTCTCCCTCTGGTCTCTCCCTCTCTCTGGCCTCCCTCTCTCTGGCCTCTCTCTCTCTGGTCTCTCCCTCTGGTCTCTCTCTCTCTGGTCTCTCTCTCTGGCCTCCCTCTCTCTGGCCTCCCTCTCTCTGGCCTCTCTCTCTCTGGTCTCTCTCTCTCTGGTCTCTCTCTCTCTGGTCTCTCTCTCTCTGGTCTCTCTCTCTCTGGTCTCTCCCTCTCTGGTCTCTCCCTCTCTGGTCTCTCCCTCTCTGGTCTCTCCCTCTCTGGTCTCTCCCTCTCTGGTCTCTCCCTCTCTGGTCTCTCCCTCTCTGGTCTCTCTGGTATTTCTACATCCATCCATTTTCTTCCACTTTATCCGTTCCTGGATTGCAGGAGCAGCAGCAACAGTTATCGACTACAATAAAGCAATTGACAAAAGCCCAATCCTGTCAGACTCTGAAGCTAAGCAGGGCAGCCCCTGGTTAGCACTGGGATGGGAGACCTCGGGGAACACCAGGTGCCACTGCGGAGAAGCTGCAGCAAGACACTTCACCCACGTGGCCTAGAATGAGTCTGGTGTGTGTGTGAATGGTTGGTGGTGATCGGAGGGGCTGATGGCACAGACTGGTTGCCTCGCGTCTGTCAGTGTGCCCCAGGGCAGCTGTGGCTATAGTAGTAGTTGTTCACCACCTAGTTCTGAGTAGAGTTTCGTTCGGGCCTGAAAAATGAAGCCCGACCCGGCCCGAGCCCGCTAATGTTAAGCCCGAGCCCGTATAAGCCCGACCAATGAACGCTGTATAACAGGCCCGAGCCCGACAGAACCCGACACATCTGATTTCCCGTTGTACGCACTCACCTTCCAATTGCAAGTTTAGTCTCCACTTTTGAATTTGTTTTGTCTCCACTTGATCCATTTCTACTATTGTTCCTGTTCGCTGTTGACCACAGCAGCAGGAGACACGGGGATGATTCGTTCACGGCTCGCTGCTGCTGTAGGACACGCTGGTTACGGTGTCATCAATATATTAACTTTTTTAATACCTTGTTGTCAATCAACGGACATTGTTATTAATATATATATATATATATATATATATATATGCATATCATTATGTATAAAAATCATTTAAAAATAATTATAATAATAATAAAAAAGAAACATATATTTTAAAAAAGAAGCCCGAGTCCGGCACGAACCCGACAGCTGAGCGCCAAATGAGGCCCGAGCCTGGCCCGAACTCAGGTCGGGCCTCGGGCCTGCTCGGGCTCGGGCTGAAAAGCGAAACTCTAGTTCTGAGTGTTCAAAAAGTGTAAATTAAAATCAAAGAAGGAAAGGGCTAAGCGAAGTCCACATAAGCTTAGTCCACAACAATAATTTTGTTCTTTTACTTTTCGAGCCCAGTATAAAGACAGACTCACGTTTCTCAGGCTTGACGCTCCACAGGGAGATTCTGGCGTTGGGAGAAAATGGAGGTTCGATGAGGTGTCCGGCGCCGGGGTACGACAGCCGCGTGAGGAGGTGGCCTTTACCGCAGGCTTTGAGGCTCCTCTCCAACTGAGGAACAAAGAATTACACCAACTATCACTGACACCAGACACACAAGAGCTAAAGCTGGGGAACCTATTTTTTGTTTGTCTTCGTTTTGTGCTGTTTGCTACTCATTCCTACTGTTCGTGTACGTGCATGCTATCCACTGTCAAACCAAACCATAGACCAGAGGACCTGCAGTCTCAGTGGCCCTTTCTGGACCGGTTTAGACACCTCTGCCATAGACTGTAACGCTCTGACCCAATGAAAACCTGGGGAACTCATTGAGCCAATGAAACGCTTCGACACATCGACACAGAGTCCGAGACACTGACACAGCTGTTTTCATACACGCTCCAACACAGTGTTTCAGAGCAGTTTGCTTCAGGAAGAGCGACACAAGCTCCGGAGCCTCGGTTTAGTTTGCCCACCACTTATTAACTGTATAAACCGCACCAGCAAAATGTTAAAAGAAAGTACATTTTGTCCGAATACAAGCCACAGGGTTTCATGTTGTATTGTTCTTCAACTCAATTTATTTTTGTATAGTCCTACTTTTTACCATTGAATGCACTGGAAACAGCAGCGAGTCCTAAGTGTCTCTAAAACAGCTGATGTTTTGTGTTTTACAAGTTTTATTTTTCTAACTTTTTCTGCCTGAGATGTTGCTGCAGTACAGTGTTCATGGTTCTATTTCATCCCTCCTGACCGCCAGAGGGCGGTGCAATCGCGAATGTTCCCTTCGTGCATGCGCAGGGAACATTCAGTGCTATGCACCGCCCTCTGGCTGTCATCCGGGATTCATAGAAGTGTGGTTACATACGTAACCCTCGTTTTACACTGGTCCAGACCAGGAGCATTGAGGATTCATGGTTTTACACTGGTCCAGACCAGAGCAGAGAGGATTCATGGTTTTACACTGGTCCAGACCAGAGCAGAGAGGATTCATGGTTTTACACTGGTCCAGACCAGAGCAGAGAGGATTCATGGTTTTACACTGGTCCAGACCAGAGCAGAGTGTCACGATCCAGTAGAGTGCGCTCCACCTTTTCCCGGTCCTCCTGCCTCTGCCACTACTCACCTGGATCTCATCAGCCCATCAACTACAGTACAAGAGGAGCAGCTCTGCAGACCCTCCTCGCCAGTTTGTTTGTTCTACTACATCTTGTCAGTAGTGCTTTTTGGCTACCTTATTCACGCCACATTTTGTGCTCAAGATATTTTTTGTGATTACAGTCTTGCCCGTTGCTGCCACGTCAGCCTGTCTGCATTATTCCTGTCTTGTTTTTTTGAATAAATTTTTTGAAAATCCAATTGTCTGCATTTTGAGTCCTTTCATCAATTGTGACACAGAGAGGATTCATGGTTTTACACTGGTCCAGACCAGAGCAGAGAGGATTCATGGTTTTACACTGGTCCAGACCAGACCAGAGCAGAGAGGATTCATGGTTTTACACTGGTCCAGACCAGAGCAGAGAGGATTCATGGTCCGAACCAAATGGATCAGGTGAATATCCAGTGGAGGAATGCTAACTTTTTGAAAAATGCTAATGAAGCATTTAGCATTTTACCAAGACCAAACCAAGACCTGTGACCTGAAGGACTGTTTATTATTATTACTATTGTTGCTTTTTAGAATTATCAATTCATTTGTTTCTGTTTTATGGATGTATGTGTTTTTGCTGCTACTAGACACCTGCATTTCTCCTGCAGGGATCACTAAAGTATCTGTCTGTAGTGATCTGGGACTTCATGATCCATGCCTCACCGTGTCTGCGTTGGCTGCACTGTTGGAGTTTGTGTCGTCTTTCCCCTCGATGTACATGACGGGACACGGGATCTCCTCAATCTAAACCAGGGATTAGTGAAAAGAGAATTCAAAACATTAAAAAACCCAACAAAAAAATAGGAAATAGACAAAACACTTACTTTGACTTTGCTGGACTGGAGAACATTGTCCGGGTGCGAGACCTCTTTGAACATGTAGTGACCTTCAGCATTGACTTTCCAGTGAGTCCGGTTTCTTATACAGAGAACGGTTTTGGTTTAAACATGTGGGAATGATGAGCTCACCAAAATACCACTGTCCATGTCATTTGAATACATTTTACACTGCAAAAAATGATTATACATGAGGTGATAATGGCTGGAATTAAGTGTTTTTTATGTCAATTTGAGCACATTCTGACTTAAAAACAAGATTATCCAATGGCACAAAGTCATCTAGTCTTTTTTTCCAGAACTGCTGCTTTATTTTCTCATTCCAACGTAGACATTTATTGTATCTAGTCAAAAAAAAATATTATAATCATTTTGCTCACTGTCCCACTGGCAACTCTTGTTTTAGAGAAGTGAAAATGTGCTCAAATAAGATAAATGCATCCAAATTTGAGCCATGTTAAACTTATTTTTCACCACTTTTTTCAGTGTGTGGTCTTATTTCTAGACAAGTGAGCCTCTTTTGGAATAACCTCAAACTCATTGACTGCCATTGACGTATTTGTCTGAGACTGGTGGTAACTGGGGTTTAGAGGAGAACAAAAATAGCTAGAAAATGTTTTGCTGATGAAAGAAGACAATCATGGTTTCAAACTTTCACATAGTCTCAGCACATAATATTCTGTGGGCCTTGACAATCAGTGAAATCATCAAAAACAGCAGCAGTCAATGAGCTGGCAGTTCTGTTTAGCTGTGCGACCACTGAGGGATTCGATCTTCACTCTTTACTGTGATTATTTATGATTTGAAAGCCCTGTTTTGTTGTCTTGTCTTGAGTATGAACTGTGCTAGACCATTAAACTTGTCTGCACCGTATACCAAAGCAAATTCCTGGTTTGTGACGTCCTGTTACTGTTACCAAGGCAACAAAAAGACTTGATTCTTACATCTCGAAAGGCTCGGGTTTCCCTCCGTCATCGATGAGTGCGGTGGTGCTGCCGATCGGTCCGTTTATGCAAATCAAACAAGACGGCTGCAGAGAGATAAAGAAGGTGTTGTGTGTATATGTATTATAAAAAAGTGTGTGTGTGTGTTCACCAGAGAGAGACCAGAGAGAGACCAGAGCCAGGGAGAGAGACAAGAGGAAGAGAGAGACCAGAGAGAGAGAGATACAGAGGGAGAGGCTAGAGAGAGAGACCAGAGAGCAAGAGAGATCAGAGCGGGAGAGACCAGAGAGCAAGAGAGATCAGAGCGGGAGAGACCAGAGAGCAAGAGAGACCAGAGGGAGACCAGAGAGACAGACTAGAGATAGAGAGAGTAGTGAGCAAGAGAGACCAGAGAGAAAGACTAGAGATAGAGAGAGTAGTGAGCAAGAGAGACCAGAGAGAAAGACTGGAGGAAGAGGCCAGGGAAAGAGACCAGAAAGAATATGACAAATATTGGATCTCTTCTTAATCTTAATTTTAATTTACCTTAACTCCAGGAAGAGTGGAGATCCTCAGAGCCAGATAAACTCCATACGAGAGACCCAAGATCCCAACTCTGTCTCCACAGACCTTCTCATGGTCCTGAAGGAACTGGAACGCCCCCTGTAACATCAGTCACTACTATGATACAAAAAGATAAATGATAGAGACAGTAAATAGATATAGATAGATAGATAAATAGATAGATAGATAGATAGAAACAGTGAATACATACACAATAGATAAGTAGATAGATAGATGGATACAGTAGATATATACTTTATGAATCCCCAAATTCAAGTCTCCAGCTGCAAAAATACATAATTCTACTACACTCTTTAGTTATTCTGGCAAAAGCGAGGGTAAATCTGTGGCTTTTATATGAAGTATTTGCAGGATTTTAATCGCACCTTAAAGTATGCGTTCCCCACATTGATGGTGGTCAGAGGCCCGGGCAGGTCTTTGTGTCTGAAATACGCCAGAGCGAAGCTGGCGTATCCTCTGGACGCCAGCAGAGCCGAGCGGTACTCCACCAAGCCGCCGCCCATCCCCCACAGGTCCAACATGGCGGGGAATGGACCCGGCCCTGCAGAAAGATCAGAACTCGTCTTGGACAAAGATGAAAAACTGTCAAAGTGACTTCTGCAGTTGCTGATTTTGGAGAAAGCAGAAGTTGGTATAGACTCATGTAAAGACTATGGTGTGTCCGTGGGTTTTTAAGTGTACATATTACCGTAATTTTCGGATTATAAGTCGCACCAGCCAAAAATGCGTAGTAATAAAGGGAATAAAACATAAAAAATAAGCACTAGAGTATGATTCGCATTTTTGGGGGAATTTTGTTGCATTAAATTCAACACCAAGAATAGACATTTACCAGGGCCTTTCTGAGTGGAGTTTGCATGTTCTCCCCGTGTCTGCGTAGGTTTCCTCCGGGTGCTCCGGTTTCCCCTACCACTAAAAATATGTGCAATAGGTCTGGCATGTGCCCCCTGTACTGGCACCCCCACTCCCAAAAATAACAATTGTAAACCGCTTTGAGACTCCCATGTGCAGTGAAAAGGCGGTATATAAATAAAGATTACTACTACTTACTACTATTAACGTAAAATATTACAGTAAGAGTCATTCAAATAACTTTAGCATTCATTGGATATTTTATGGTAGATAAAATATAAAATGTATATTGAAATAATTTCACACATAAATCGCTCCAGAGTATAAATCTCCCCCGGCCAAATTAAGACAAAAATTGCGATTTATAATCCAAAAAATATGGTAAGCAAAAGCTCAAATTC
This sequence comes from Knipowitschia caucasica, assembly GCA_964034765.1. Classification (NCBI taxonomy): domain Eukaryota; kingdom Metazoa; phylum Chordata; class Actinopteri; order Gobiiformes; family Gobiidae; genus Knipowitschia; species Knipowitschia caucasica. Next base: position 4,449,372 of record OZ035828.1, read on the forward strand.
AGACTGGAGGAACATGGCTCACTTTGCTCCAAGTCCTCCCGCTGTTATTTCACGGCAACAGCCATAAGTCAAACGATCAAGCACTGCCCTGCATCAAGCTTCATATTAGGAGGAAGCTTCATTCAAGCAGCAACCCTCCTCCTCCCCATCTCCGGCTCGTTACGGACCAAGGTCTAGGCCCCGGGGAAATTTCATCTCATAATCTCTGTCTTAACTTCCCTCTCTGTAGTCTAAGCAGCACTGCCTCTTCACACACACGTCCTCCAGCTCATCTGGGTCCAGGGTCTTCCATCGCCCCGGTCGAGCTCCATGGCCTCTTCTAACTTGTGTACATTTAAAAACATTTGTCTTGCAGTCTGTATGATTAACTTGTCTTCACCTGGAGGAAGGAATAAGGTCCCGACGAGTCCATTCTGTCGGACATCGTGACGCGTGACCCCAGGAGCCATGTACCAGCGCTCGGTGCTGACAGAGGCCAGGACGGGGCCCCTGAGCTCCGGAGACACATGTCCCTCCAACAGAGACACGTCACACACATACGGGGTCTGCATGTTCTGCTTCCTCAGCCTGTCCACAAATACACACACGTCATGACATTTCAAGATATCTGGAGTGTCCATCTGTCCATTTTCATTTGGTCGTGGGGGCAGCTGTCTAAGCACAGACGCCCAGATCTCCCTCTCCACACACCTCCTCCTGCTCATCTGGGGGAATCCTGGGTTGTGCCCAGGCCAGCCGAGAGAACTAGTCCCTCTAACGTGTCCTGGGTCTTCCCCTGGAGATCCACATAATCCTCATACACACTTCACAGTTGGTAACAGTATGTTCTTCACCTGCCTCAGTCCTTCTCTTCCTCCTGGAGCCGGCTGCAGAGACCAGAACAGCCCCATGGGTTCGAGGCCCACGAACGAACCTCCGACCGAAGCATCTGTGCACACTGACACAGAGAGGAGCGACTGAGAACAGCTTTTTGATCAATGATTTAAACTGTGACTTTAGACACGCTACTGTTTAAGTCTACAACACAAAATGATCCAGGCCAATGTGATCCTACTGCTGGAGCAGACCAGGCAAGGCCATATCCGGCCCAATTCACATTTCTTTGCAGCCCCCGGACCCTTTCCAGCCATTAACCTCTGTTTCTTGATTAAATTAACAAGCAGTCAACATCCAATAAAGGCTTATAACTGTAACACATATTTACATGACATGTAATGCATTTATTCTGTTCTGGATATCTTCATGTGGGTTTCACATTAAAATACTGAAGAAGCCTTTAGCAAAAATAAACATGAAAATGGGTTCGGTGCTTCACAATAGGGCAATCCTTCCGAAGATGTGGCCCCCAAAGAAAATAATTGCACTCCCCTGTGCTCGAGAGCACGTTTTATACAGTAGAAACTCATAGTCAGGAATGAGCACACAGCCATCTAGTGGTAGAAGTGGGAAATTACATGCTGTTTTTACATTGTAAATATATATACACTGTGGCACCTGGTGTTCCCAGAGTTCTCCCATCACAGTACTAATCAGGCCCTGCCTGCTTAGCATCAGAGTCTGAAAGAGTCTGGCTTTTGTCCATTTAATATTTGACTCTTATTGTAGTGAGAACAGTTGCTGCTTTATATGGATAAAGTGGAAGAAAATGGATCTGTGGATAGATAGAGTAAAGACCAGAGTGCCAGAGAGAGACCAGACAGAGACCAGACAGAGACCAGACAGAGACCAGCGAGAGACCAGAGAGAGAGACCAGAGAGAGACCAGAGAGAGAGACCAGACAGAGACCAGAGAGAGACCAGAGAGAGACCAGAGAGAGACCAGACAGAGACCAGAGAGAGAGACCAGAGACAGACCAGAGACAGACCAGAGAGAGACCAGAGAGAGACCAGACTGAGACCATAGAGAGACCAGAGAGACCAGAGAGAGACCAGAGAGAGACCAGACAGAGACCAGAGAGAGACCAGAGAGAGACCAGACAGAGACCAGAGAGAGACCAGACAGAGACCAGAGAGAGACCAGACAGAGACCAGAGACCAGAGAGAGACCAGAGAGAGACCAGAGAGAGAGACCCAGCAGAAGAGTGAGATCACTAGATTTAACTGGAAGCAATTGATTGATTCTCCGGTAGGACATTGATTTTCAGAGTACATCTGTGGGAAAAAGTTTTCATAATAAATACTTAATAAATACAACATTCATGTATTTCCTTGATTGTACTTCTGAATGTAAATATTTTGTGTTTCCGTTGGCGGTGAAGTGACTCACAGCTGAGGGCGCCGTGTGCGTCCGTGGTGTAGTGTGCGTGTGACGTCCACAGGTCTCCGTCCTCGCTGACCATCTGCGTCTGCAGCGTCACCGGAGCCAGCGGCGGCAGGAAGCGAGCGCCGATCCTGATACGCTCATCGATGAGAGCTCTGCGGGGGTCAGAGGTCAGCAGAGGGGCGGGGCTACTGCTGCTGCTGTGTCTCGCCAGAACACCTGAGAACAATGTCAGGATGTGAGTCAAGGTTTTTAAATGAGTGATGTAATGTTTATTTATACAGTGCATTTCACAGAACAAGATCACCCAAAGCACTTTACAATGTTCAGAGTTCAGATATTGTTCCATTCTCTCCACACGGTGATGACGGAAGCGAGACGCCGAACACACTGGTCCATCAAAGCCTCCGACCAAACACCATCCATTCATTCACTCATTACATTCAGATCTATTGTACAAGATTTTATTCGTAGGGGAAACTGGAGCACCCGGAGGAAACCTACGCAGACGCGGGGAGAACATGTAAACTCCTGACAGAAAGTCCTGGAGGTGGAATCGAACCCAGGACCTTCTTGCTCTGAAATATAAGCTACAACTAATAGCACTAGCACAACTAATGAATTAAATGAAATGAAATGAACACAGCTGATGCTCAGGGCCGGAGCTGGAAGATTTTGCCTATTGTACATGTTTTTTAATGGTAGAGGAAACTGGAGCACCCGGAGGAAACCTACGCAGACACAGGGAGAACATGCAAACTCAACTCAGAAAGGCCCTGTTCCGACTGGGATTCAAACCCAAAAGCCTCTTGCTGTGAAGTGCACTTCCTGGGTTCTAGTTGTGATTTGGACACCTCCCCAGAGACGTCCAGGTGGCATCCCAAACAGACGACCCACCTCGACTGACTCCTCTTGCCGTGGAGAAGCAGCGGCTCTACTCCGAGCTCCTCACGCTATCTATATGGGAGGAAACTCATGTGGCTTGTACCCGCGACCTTATCCTTTCGGTCAATTATACTTGTATTATTTTTTTATTTGCTTGGTTTTGTACTTCATTAACTCTTTTGCTTATGACACGTGCTATATATATAAAGTGTATTTGGATAAGGGTTGCACGTGTGTTAACCTTGAAAAGACTTGAAAAGACTTGAAGCAGAGGACTTTGGCTTATTATGTAGTTGTGACGGTGAAATAAGTCACTTGTCTGGATAATTATTTAAAACGTATTTCCTTCAATAATGAACAACTCTATGGTTTACCGTTTCCCTTCCATGATGGACCCTTTCATCTCAAAATTAATGTGAAGCAACATATCATGTGTTTTTATTATGACATGAATTTCTTATTTGTTATTGGTACGAACACACGTTTTCTAAAGTTCTGTAAGGTTAAAATAAGGACATTTTTACACAGGGCTCAGTTCAGTTTCAGAGGTAGAAATATCTGAGGGGGCAGTTCCACACTCACCCAGCAGAGGGCGGTAGGAAGCATGGGAGCTGCGACCATGGATCTATTAGAGCTGCGACCATGGATCTATTAGAGCTGCGACCATGGATCTATTAGAGCTGCAACCATGGATCTATTAGAGCTGCGACCATGGATCTATTAGAGCTGCGACCATGGATCTATTAGAGCTGCAACCATGGATCTATTAGAGCTGCGACCATGGATCTATTAGAGCTGCGACCATGGATCTATTAGAGCTGCGACCATGGATCTATTAGAGCTGCGACCATGGATCTATTAGAGCTGTGACCATGGATCTATTAGAGCTGCGACCATGGATCTATTAGAGCTGCGACCATGGATCTATTAGAGCTGCGACCATGGATCTATTAGAGCTGCGACCATGGATCTATTAGAGCTGCGACCATGGATCTATTAGAGCTGCGACCATGGATCCATTGGAGCTGCGACCATGGATCTATTAGAGCTGCGACCATGGATCTATTAGAGCTGTGACCATGGATCTATTAGAGCTGTGACCATGGATCTATTAGAGCTGTGACCATGGATCTATTAGAGCTGCGACCATGGATCTATTAGAGCTGCGACCATGGATCTATTAGAGCTGTGACCATGGATCTATTAGAGCTGCGACCATGGATCTATTAGAGCTGCGACCATGGATCTATTAGAGCTGCGACCATGGATCTATTAGAGCTGCGACCATGGATCTATTAGAGCTGTGACCATGGATCTATTAGAGCTGTGACCATGGATCTATTAGAGCTGCGACCATGGATCTATTAGAGCTGCGACCATGGATCTATTAGAGCTGCGACCATGGATCTTAGAGCTGCGACCATGGATCTATTAGAGCTGCGACCATGGATCCAATAGAGCTGCGACCATGGATCTTAGAGCTGCGACCATGGATCTATTAGAGCTGTGACCATGGATCTATTAGAGCTGTGACCATGGATCTATTAGAGCTGCGACCATGGATCTATTAGAGCTGCGACCATGGATCTATTAGAGCTGTGACCATGGATCTATTAGAGCTGCGACCATGGATCTATTAGAGCTGCGACCATGGATCTATTAGAGCTGCGACCATGGATCTATTAGAGCTGCGACCATGGATCTTAGAGCTGCGACCATGGATCTATTAGAGCTGCGACCATGGATCCATTAGAGCTGCGACCATGGATCTATTAGAGCTGTGACCATGGATCTATTTTTTTTCCCAATCATTTATTTATGATTTTTCAATAATGAACAAACAAACACATAGACAAACAAACATAAACCCCTGGAGATCGCCGCAAGAAAAAATAAACAATAATAATTATTATCATTATTATAAATATAATAAAAAAATAATAATAATCATATATATATATATATATATATATGTAGGGTGACTACTTATATTAGCTGATTATAATTACTTATTAGTATGAATTTGGTAGTGTGGAGCGGCTAGTCTCCGGAGCGGAAGCTCGCCGTTCCACCAACAGGTCTATGTTATTTATTTTGGGCACCAGCAGAGTTAGAAATCTGCACATAGACACCAACCAAATCTTTGCCTCGATATCAATCTATAAATCTAATAGGTAGTGAGTACTTTTATCGGCCAGGGATATTCCGAGATCTAACAACGCGACTCTGAAGGGGTTGAGTTAAAGAAAAGTATTTTATTGATTACAAAAATGAGGGTAAAAATATAACGAAAAGGGATTTCTGGTCACATTAAAAGCAGGAGTTGTACACATATCATTCAAATCATACATTTAACAGAGAACAGTCTTACTTTGAAGGAGCGTAGAGGATGGAGAAAGGATTTGGGTTGGGGATCAGTCCACGTGGTTTCTTTGTCTGGGCAGGCGGGAGGTACAAAGCCAGCGAGTTGGTCCAGCTGCTGGTCCACGCGTATGCAGCTCAGTCCGGAATGGGTTGCACGCGTATAGTCCAGAGCCAAGGAAAGAGGCTGGTGATGAAATGGTTCGTAAGGTCCCGAGCCAGAGGAGAGTATGTTTGGCGGAGTAGAAGGCCCGATGCGTGCTGGCGCGACCGTAGTAGGAGACACGTGCCGCGGGACGCCGATGGCCAGGGAGGTTGCGATAGTGATTTCAGGAGAAGGCAAGAGAAAGAACAATGCTTTGCGGGTGCTTATATTGACTTCTGAAGGGGCGTGTCCATGTCTTCCCTCTCTGTGGACAAACTCCTTTACACAGACAGTTTGTGAAGAAACATACAGGATTGATGCAAAATGATCATAAGACATGTACAAACACACAGTGTATTTACATCACAGACATTAAACACACGAGTAAGGTCCGTAACGTTAATATCATTGAGTAATGTCCCCTTTGAATGTTCGTCTTGGGTGCGGTAGCGTCCAGTGTCCGCTAGGGAGCGTCAGAGGGCCGCGGGTGGACCCCTTGGTCCGTGGAATGCATTGTGACAATGCTGATTTGTATCAGCTCCTCTGTTAACATGAAAAAGGGCACCAGATGGGTATCCCGCTGTTTTTATGGGTCCGATTGGCGTCGGTAATCCTCATGATTGATGGCGGCTTGTGGCTGACCCCATGGCTCCTTTGAAGCTGTATCTCTCCATTTGGTCAATGGTAAACAGAGTGGACAGGCTTGGTCCTGTCCTCAGTTTAACCTTACATACCCCCCCCACGGCAGAGATGCACCTTCCGACAAGGTGCATGTCATGTCGGATATGCTGTGGGTTGTCCTCAGTCGGTCTTCTCGCCTGTTCGGGTGTTAGTGTACAATTTGTGGTGACATGTTACAACATTCCCGTCTCAATGTGACTCAGTAGCTCGCAAGCGCCTAACTGGGGCAGGCTCGTAGCGGTTGGGTCTCGGGCCTCTGGCTTGGTTTGTCGAGGCCGGGTTTTCTCTAAGGCGAGTCCTGGCCCTGCAGGCTAGTTCTAACCGGATCAGGGGTTTTAGGGAGTGAGCTCCGGCCGTGAACTCTAAGGTTTGGGCCGGTGCGCCTGACTCCTGGGTCTCTTGGTCTGGAAGACTCAAAGTTCCAAGCCAAGAGAGTAGCAGGAGTTTCTACTTTAGGGGACTAGGATACAAAATAGGAAACTTCAAAAACCAAAAAAAAAAGGTGGCTGCCTTGGCAGCGGGTAGGAGCGTCGTTAAGGCACTCGATGGTGAGGGGTTCCCATCTTGCTCGTTCTAAAAGGGGAGTGTGAGGGTTACACGAATATATGACGTAGCAAGTGGGGCTTTAATTACGAGGGACATTTCCTGCATATAAATGGGGATGACAGGCATGATTGTCTAGGAGACTGATTAGGTATCGAGGTAGGTTGGTTGGATCTGAGCTGGTGACTCTTAGTGGTGTTTTAGGCCCTTGGTTCACCTTCCGTGATAGAAAGGGTGACCGCCTCGAGTGGGTGACTTTGGAGGTCCTCGTACTCTGACTCATTGACCTGGGGACGCCGACTCAAATTGCCACGCTCGATGGCGCTGTCGCCCCGGTTTGGTCGTCTACGGATCTGTCTCGTCATTGCCTCCGTGCACCTGTTAAAGCTATCGCGGAGTCGTCTAACCCGTCTATTTAGGACGAAGGCCATGACTACGACCAGGCCGTACCCGAGTCCTACCGCGATGGCCATGACTGTATCGGGGGCGGCCCAGGAGTAGGCTACTGGTTGGTGGTGGATGGTCGGTCGCTTGGCAATCTCTTGAAGGAGATTGTCTACGACCGTAACGTCAACGGTTTGTGCCCCCTCGTAGGTGGCTTGGACTAGGGTAGAGGGTTGAAGTTCCAAGGCCCTTTCCTCAAAGAACTCTGGTATCTCGACCTCTGCCTCGTACTGGTTCGGATACAGGTGGTATAATGCCAGGTCGCCTACGTGCAGGATAGCGTCGGCTGGGACGTCGACCCAAAAGGTTTCGTCCGGGAGGCTTACTCGGGACGAGGTGTCGTGTTTGTCATAGGTCAGGGTCGCCGTTCTAAGGGGAGTGTTCACTAGCCAGCGTGCCCCTACAATCTCTGCTCTAGTTTCGGTTATTTGTTTCCGAGAGGTGACCGTCGCGGGGCATCGACTCCCTGGAGTCATGGGCCTCAGGCCGCAGATGCCATCGGTGCTGTCCCTGACGAAAGGTTTGCTGGGGCAGAGGTAATGGATGTCCTTGGTGAGGGTACACATCCTTAGGTTTGGCGTTAGGTATAAATTGGGGTTACTGTCGTGGTAGGCTACTATGTCTGGGGTCTGGACTCTGACGTGGGCATTGTCCCTCCAAGTCCCTAGGTTAGTGATCCCTTTTAGTCGGTAGATTTTGTCGCCGGGAACTATCGGTAGGGTGACTAGAAAGGCTACCTCGCGGTCCAGAGGATTAACATAGATGGGGACTGCAGCGCCCAGCGTGTACGCTAAGTGGGCTTGCATGGGGGTTACGGCGTCCCGTGTGGCTACGGCTAGAATGTTCTCAACTAACGATAGCGGCACGAGGTATGGCGGGATACGGCCCATGGCTAGGTTTTCGATCGAGGAACTGAGGTGACGTAGCATGTCCTCCATCAGTTGGGTGGTCAGCTGAGTATGGGCGTAGTCTAGTTGGAGGACGTCTAAGAGTTGGTTGACCGCAGCGGAGGTGCGTTTAAATCGCGCAACCTCGTGTGTGTTAAGTACTAGCATGGTTCCTTTTAGGGATTTTCCCAAGGTTACCACGTCGTTCTGTTGTTGGTCAAGTCTGGTTTTGACATCCTCGAGCTCAGAGGCCATTTCTTGTTGGTGGCGTCTGAGGGAGGATAGGCTGATGGCGTTTACCGTGGACATCCCTAAACTAAAGAGGGTGCCCAGGGCGGACGCCGCGCCGAGGAGAGCCCCAATAAATCGTTTGGGTCTGGGGCGAGGGTCACTGAGCTCTGTCCTAGTGATCGTGAACTTCTCTAGTTGCGTCAGCATGTGTTGTATGTCTGCCTCAGCATGTTCCACGACCGTCTGGGTCCAGCGTGCACCTGCCCAATCTTTGAGTGTGACCTTTCAAGGGCAGGTTCTTGCGGCAGACTTCACTAGGATTGAGTCTGACAAAGATTCGCTGTGTGTGGAGTCGGACGTCCGTGATGAGGAGCCCGGGTTGTTCCTTTAAAACGATCCCGGAGGCTGGTCCGGTCTCAATAATTTCTGGGGTGCCGAGGCCCAGTATGCAGGTCAGCACGAGAAGGAAAGTGGACCACATGTTCTGCAAGGCGTGAAACAACTGTTAGGGGTTAGACAGGGACAGAGAAAGAGAGAGTCGATTAGTGCAGCCGAGAAGAGTGTTAGTGGGTGCTGGACTAATCGTGTTTGAGGTCACGTGGTGTGTTCCTAACTGGGGTTTGTGGTGTGCCCTGCTTGTCCCATGGGGCTTTGTTTGTGTGGTTTGGTTTGGCTGTAACGGGCCCATCTGAGGGTGGGCTCTCTACCTTTTGTGACCTCGATTTGGTGCACTGCGGTTGAGAGTTTGTTTCCCACCCTGTATGGTCTTGACCAGCGGGGTCGCGGTTTCCGGCGTAGTCTGGTGGGGCCGGTTCCCATGTGTCCTGGGGAATGTGCCAAGGTGTAATACCATACCTGGTTTTTGACCTGGAGGTGGTCCTGCGGGTCGGTCCTGTATTGGTTTGTCCTCAGGAGCCGGGGGAGTTTCACATTCTCGTCACTCCGGTTTGGGGATACGTACCTTGGTGTTTCGGTCACCGTCCGGTCCGTCGTTTCTACCTGTTGTAGTGCCTGACGTGTGTTGTTTATACCTGTTTGTTTCGCGGTAGGTGCGTCATGGGCGTGTGCCAACATTACCCCCCTCATGCTTCGAGGCACCACGAGTACCGACGAAGTGAGTGTATCGGAAGCAGAATCTAACAGCCCATGGCGTATCGGCAGTATTTTCTTCATCACGGCCGGGGGTTCCGAGCGTCGTGTCGATCATGACGTCGAAGGGGCGTTCCAGTGTGGGGTCTGCATGTCGGGGGGAGGCTAAGTCCGACCTGTCGAGGTCGGGGGCCGTGCGCGTGGCGTTCGCGCGGTTGTGGGCGTCCCCTGATCGGTTTCAGGTTGTGCCGCGGCGGGCTGTGGGCCGTTCGTGGGCGGCGCGTCTATGGAGTAGCGGTGGTTTTCGCCCAACGGGCGTGGGATGGGCAAGGGCTCCCGGACCTGTGTCCAGATCTTTAGACGTTGGTAGTCTATTAGGGGCTTAAACCGATTTAGAAGGTCCTGGCCCAATAGGAGCGGATGCGTGTTGAATGGGGAGATGTAGACCGGGTGGACCAGTGTCATGGGGCCCACGGTCAGTCGCATTAGAGCCATTTTACGTATGGTCGTATCCACCTGGGAATAGGGTGTTATTTCCTAAGTCGCATGGCTGCGTTTTTAGGTGTCTGTGGGATTTACTGGCCATAGACTGTAACTTACCGAAGAGGTCTTCGCCAATCAGGCTGATATCGGCAGCTGTGTCCACGAGCGCCTCGTGTTCCCATTGGTCTTCGAGTATTACGGGCAGGTAGAGTTTCCCGTAGGTACCTCTTTGTTGTAGGTCGCCCATGAATTGGTGGAACGGTGGTTCGCAGATGGTTGTCGAGGGGCCGTCCTCTCGTGGGTCTGTGATGGAGTTTACCTGTATTACCATGACATCCCTCTGGTCGTAGCAGGTGTCCACCGTTGGTGCGTTTGAGTAGTCGTCATTTAGCTCCTGTCCGCCGAGGCCGTCGTCCATGTGGTAGGGAGCGTTCTCGGCGTCATCCGACACGGACACTGCGAACACGTCGGCGTTGTCTGGCTTCTCTCTGGCTTTGCGCAGGAGCGTGCGGAGGAGGGATTGTTCCTCCCTAGAAAGGTTGTCCTTATTAATGGTTGTGGCAGTGCGGTCTTGGTGGGACCGTTGTGGCGCGCGGTCTTTCCCGTCGGCCTGGCCGGCGCGTCTCTCGCCGTATTGCGGGAGGTGCTGGTCGCGTGGCTGTCCGTTCTTCGGGTCCGTGTGTTTGTGGTTATTCCTCTGGGGTCCGTGGTCGGTTCCCCATTTGTGTTTCCGGGCCGTTGGTGCGCCTTCCAGTTCCATGTGGTTTTCCACGCTGTACACTGTAGGTTGGGTGTGCGGCTTCGCCTGTGTCTTGAGCAGATGTTTGCCTTGTGCTCGTGCCACCAGGGTCTTCAGTTGCCGTATGTCCTGTGTAAGGGGGCAGGCGTACACGCCTAGTAGCTGGCTAAGGTTGGGGTGGAGGTTTTGGAGGTACAGGGCCCTGAAATTCGTGTCTTCCTCCATCCCTTCGTAGTTTCGGTTGCCGAAGAAGGCCTGTCGCAATCTGTGGTAGTAGCATTCCGCAAGCTCGTTGTGAGCTTGTTTGACTGCCATGGCTGCCGTGAGGGTCCCGGAGGCGCCGAGTCTGAGTATTCTGCTAGGATGGCTTTGCAGAGCTCGTTGTAGTCGTGTTTTATAGCCTTTGGTTGCCTTTCGATGAAGTCATTCACCTCACCATTGGACGTGAGTCTAATCAAGAATATTTTGTCATCTTGGGATGCGTGTGGTATGCGGTCGGCGTGGAATTCGACGACGCGGAGGGTATGACCGAGTGTGTTTGTAGGTATGCCGGGCCGGGGGTCAAAGCGGGTTATGTGTCTAGCTATGCGGTCGAAGTCGCGGTCGGATGGTCCGAGCGGGTCTCGACCTATCGGGGGCGCGTAGCGGGCGTCGCGTCCTCTATAGTCCGGGTAGTGTCGTTGCCCTGGGGTCAAGTCCTGGCGTGTGTCCGGGGGGGTGCTGTTGGGTTGTCCTCCATGATTGGGGAGGTCCCCGGCGTTCCCATGGCGGATCACTGGCCGTTGTGCCGCAGCATATGCGGGCGGCCCAGGCTCAGGGTACCGTATGTCGTGTGGTCCATGTAGCATGTACTGATGTGGGCCAGGGGGGTCGTTGTAGGGTTGTCCGCCATGTTCAGGGCGGGCCCTTTCGTCCCAATGGCGGTAGTCTGAAACATGTCTCGTATGGACGTTAGGTGGGTCAGAGTCATGGGTCGGGTAGTCATGTTGGCTGCGTCGCATGTCCATGTGTGTTCCCGGAGGGGCGGCGTGGGAGTCCCGTCCCTGGTTGAGGTGGTCTCCACCGTCCCAATGGCGGGCTGTTGGCCGTTTGTTCGTCGCGGTCCATGGTCAGTCCGTGTGTATGGGTCTGGTGGCCATGCGTTTCGTGTTTAACGTGCCGGTGTGCTGCGGCGGGTCCGGCCGGGGGTTGTCTCTCATAGGCGGAGGGGTCCCCGGGGACCCGTGAGCGGTCTGTCACGTGGTACGTCGCCTGGCTCGTCGGTGGGTCGAGTCTGGGGTCAAAGTGGTCGATGTGTCTAACGTAGTATTGAGGGTTGGCTGTAGTTGCGGGCGGTCCCGTTGTATGGTGGTGGTTGCGCGCAACGCGATCGGGTTCGTCATCGACGGACCGTTGGGACCTGTTCCGATTGTTACTGTTGGGTGGTGTATCGTGTCTTTGACCTTGGTTCTGGTCTTTTCCCGTGATGATACTTACCAGTTCGGCCACGCTCCTGCGTTCACTCTCGGACGATGGTTCGCCACGGTCGGAGTGAGGGGAGTGTGCGCCGGAGGCACTATCTCGGCCGGTTCCGTTCGAAATAGCGGCCCTGATTCTCGCTGCGCGATCTAGATCCATGGTCGCGCTTGGAATCGTGTTAAGTCCCGGTTGGTGGTTCCCACTTACCTGTTGGGTTGGTTCCAAGCGGCTCGCGGCGGACCTCTTAGCTTCCGCTAGTTGCCGTTCCAGTTCACCTACCGTGTCTTGAAGCCTTTGGTTCTGGGCTTCGGAGTCGCGTAAGGTTATTCTGGAGACCGTGGCTAGCTGTCCCAGCCACTGGGTCAGGGTCTTACCTTCTAGTTTCTTCGTGATAGCCTCGGATGCCAATGTGGAGGTGGCATCTAGTAAGTCAGAGGGTGAGCCGTGCTCAAGCATGTCGTAGGTTCCTGGGGATAACTTCTCTGTGAAGTCGCGCAGAAAGTTATCCACTACGTCGTGTTCCTCCACGACACTGTTGTGCTCGCTCGGTCGTGGCGAGTTTCCGCCATCGGTCTCCATATTTGTGTGGGTGAGTGTATGCGAGTATGACTTGGAACGTGTGTGCATGACACAGTGGGAGGGGGAAAGGAGGAAAGCGGTGCTATAGAGAGGGTAGCACAGCTGTTCGTGTGGTGGTGCAAACCTTGGTGTGTGTCAAAGTCGTGACTACAGCGTCCTCTCCGTGTGGCGGTGTATGCGAGTGGGCGGCCTAGGACAGGGGCCGGCGTTAGTGCGTCTTCACCTGTGTGTCAGCGGAGAGCGTTGGGGTTAGTGGCGTCGGCGCACGTAGGGGGACGCGGCGTTAGAGACGCAGCGTGACGGACGCGGCGTAAGACGCAACGTGACGGACGCGGCGTAAGACGCAGCGTGACGGACGCGGCTTAAGACGTAGCGTGACGGACGCGGCTTAAGACGCAGCGTGACGGGCGCGGCTTAAGACGCAGCGTGATGGCGCGGCTTAAGACGCAGCGCGATGGGCGCGGCTTAAGGCGCAGCGCGATGGGCGCGGCTTAAGACGCGGCTTAAGACGGCAGCGTTAGAGACGCAGCGTGACGGACGCGGCGTAAGACGCAACGTGACGGACGCGGCTTAAGACGCAGCGTGATGGGCGCGGCTTTAAGACGCAGCGCGATGGGCGCGGCTTAAGACGCAGCGTGATGGGCGCGGCTTAAGACGCAGCGCGATGGGCGCGGCTTAAGACGCGGCTTTAGAGACGTAGCGTTAAGACGCAACGTGACGGACGCGGCTTAAGACGCAACGTGATGGGCGCGGCTTAAGACGCAGCGCGATGGGCGCGGCTTAAGACGCAGCGTGATGGGCGCGGCTTTAAGACGCAGCGCGATGGGCGCGGCTTAAGACGCGGCTTAAGACGCAGCGTGATGGGCGCGGCTTAAGACGCAGCGCGATGGGCGCGGCTTAAGACGCGGCTTAAGACGCAGCGTTAGAGACGCAGCGTGACGGACGCGGCGTAAGACGCAACGTGACGGACGCGGCGTAAGACGCAGCGTGATGGGCGCGGCTTAAGACGCAGCGCGATGGGCGCGGCTTAAGACGCAGCGCGATGGGCGCGGCTTAAGACGCAGCGCGATGGGCGCGGCTTAAGATGCAGCGCGATGGGCGCGGCTTAAGACGCAGCGTTAGAGACGCAGCGTTAGAGGCGCGTTTGTGACGCACCTGCGTTTGTGACGCACCTGCGTTTGTGACGCACCTGCGTTCGTGGCGCGGCGTAGCTTTAGACGCAGCTCCAGTAAGCAGTAGCAAAAAAGGCAGCAGGACTGAGGCAAGGTAATGCAGGTTTTTAGCGACTGTGGCAGGGTTAGAAATAGAGATATTAGTCTTGTTGAATGTAGTACTACATCAAAACATAGATCTAGTTATGGGCATAGTTAGAGTGTTAAATTTCCAGCCATACTGAGGTGGGTCGACGAGTGCAGATATCTGTCACGAAAATCATCACACGCGATAGTGGATCAACAATAACTGACGCCAATCATGCAGGAGCAGGGTGTACAGTAATAGGACTGATGTAGTTACCACAAGCAGTTGTGTTATTATCATGTGGCTAGGAGAGGGGGCGGGGGTGTGCGGCGAGTGCAAGTGTTTTGTTAAACATCCACAACACACAGATGGTGTTACTGTAAACTAGCTGTAGAGAGTGAGCAGGATAAACATAATAATGCGGTATCATCCAGCGACATGCAGGCTAGAGAAGGAATGCAGAGTTTACAGACTATTCAACCTGGCTAATGCAGCAATGTCTCACAACACCTGCACACAGACACACACTTCGCACACATGACATTCACACACACTGACATTCACACACACAGTACACTCACTCACTACAGACACTCACCTTCGCACACTGACATCACACACACACTCAAATTCACAATTTTTCATTCTATTTTATACATCTATAGTTTTTTATTGATCTTTGTGTTGTTGTTGTTTTGACGTTTTGGTTGATGGTATAGAAGAAAGTTAAATTTTCTATCTGTGAATAAAATGCCAACAATTTGCCATCAAAAGTATTATTATCAGAGTCATGTTTTTATAATTTTGTAATAGGAACAAGTGTGGAGATGTTTTTTGAGTTGTCACAAAAGCAGCAAAAATGCATCTAAAGTCTCTTTTTCTGCATTGATATGTTTTCCTGTTTACATAACAGCTCGTTTCCTCTGCTTTTTCTTGCTCATACAGGTGTTATGGGTTGAAAGTAGGCTTTGTTCTAGTGGCGAACTCAACGTCACAGAAAACGGTAAGAAGATAGAAACAAACATGTTTATTTTCAGAGTAAAGCAGAGAGGTGAACTCTTTAATTTGGTGCCCATGAGTTTACATCGTCTAAAAACATGAATATTTCTGTGGCACTTCAAAGTTAAGGTCCAATCTCCTGAAATTGCTGGCAGAATGCACTTACTCAAAACTGAAAATTCCTTGGCAGTCAGTGAGTTAAGAGATTTAAGCGGCTTCACACTCCTACGCTGACCACGCTGGCCAAGCGGGGCGACACACTTGTAGGAGATGCGTAGTACCTGTGCGAAAAGCCATGATTATGAGAACCTAAATTAATAGTCAGTGCATGCACGGACGCTTTATCGCAAGCGTGGGCGCGGGGGTGCTCCAAATTGTTTCGAGACTCACCATCGCAACGGTGGTAAGAGGAGCATGAAGGGGGTGCGTGAGTGGGGGGGGAAGCGCTGTGAGCGTGAGCAGAGTGCTAGTTAGCGTATCCAGAACAAATCACAGAGTACGATAGTTGATAAATACTGGACTATTAAGCGCGGATCTCACAAACAGGGTTACCGATAATGTAGGGGGAACTACTTTATATTGGCTGATTAATGTTAATAAATATAGTAGTGTGGAGCGGCTAGTCCACCGGATCAGAAACTCGCCGTACCACCACCAATGGATCTGATTCTTATTTAATTTTTGCACGCAGCAACGGTTGAGAGTCTAACAACAGATCCAGGGTACTATGCCTCGAAACCCAGACTTTATGAATCCTACTAGGGTTGAGTACGAAAATCTGCCAGGGATTACCAAGAATCATAACAACACGACTACTTGATGGGGTTGAGTTAAAGGAAAAGATAGGGTTTTATTGATATACAAAGAGGGATAAAAATATATATCGAAAAAGGGATTTCTGGTCACATTAAAAGCAGCGAGTTGTACACATATCATTCACAACGCACAATTAAACGGAACAGTCATATACTTTGAGCCGATTCAAGGGAGATGGGTGACAGGGATGAGGAATGGAGTGGAGGATGAGAAAGAAGAAAAGTGTGGAGGGCGAGTCGTCCACAGTTGTTTCTCTTTTGTCCGGCAGGCGGGAGTTAATAAGCCAGCGACGCAGTCCACCTTTGGATCCAGCGTGCCACACATCAGTCCCGGATAATGAGACACGTGCGGCGCAGAGTCCAAGTCCAGGCCGGCTGGTTATGAAGAGTTCAATAAATCCCAACCAGAAATAGGTTTGCTTGACAGGAGGGAAAGTCTCCGATGCGGACGTGCACAGTCGTGCGGAGGCACGTACTGTGCTGCCGCTGAGTCGATAGGGAGGTTTGCGATGATGAAATTACGGGAGAAACAAGAGGCAGTACAATGGCATTCGTGAGAGTGTTTATATTGACTATCTAAAGGGGGGGGGGGCGTGTCCATGCCTTCCCTCTCTGTGGGACAGAACCCTTCACAACGGACATTTTCGCAAAGGAAACACACAGGATTGATGCGAATGACACAACACATGTACAAACACACAGTGCGTTTACATCACAGACATTAAACACACGAGTAAGGTCCGTAACGTTAATATCATGTGAGTAATGTTTTACCTTTTGAGTGTCCGTCTTGGGTGCGGTAGCGTCCAGTGTCCGCTAGGGGGCGCCAGAGGGCCGCGGGTGGACCCCTTGGTCCGTGGGATGCATTTGTGGGTGACATGCTGATTTTTCTCACTTCAACTGTTGACATGAAAAAGCGCCAATGGGTATCCCGCTGTTTTATTGGTCCGTCTGGCCGTCTGTAATACCTCATGATGGATGCTGCTTCCTGTGAGCCTGAACCCCTTGTTCCTTTGAAGTTTGGTGAGTATATCTCCAATTTGGCAATTGTTCACGAGAGAAGACAGGCCCACCTAGGCCGCCTGTCCTCCGTTTTAAACCTAACAATAGCACAAGCTATTCATCATTTCCATCCATACCATTTCTTTACCGCTTATCCTTTGCCCCGGGTCCGGGGGGTCGTGGGGAATGCAGCAGATCTAAAGCAGAGACGCCCAGACTACTCCCTACCATTTTCTTCCGCTTTATCCGTTGCCGGGTCGCGGGGGCAGCAGTCTAAGCAGAGACGCCCAGACTTCCTATTCACACACACCTCCTCCAGCTCGTCCGGGGGGACCCCAAGGCGTTCCCAGGCCAGCTGAGAGACATAGTCTCTCCAGCGTGTCCTGGGTCTTCCCCGGGGCCTCCTCCCGGTGGGACGTGCCCGGAACACCTCCCCAGGAAGGCGTCCAGGAGGCATCCTGAACAGATGCCCGAGCCACCTCAACTGGTTCCTCTCGACGTGGAGAAGCAGCGGCTCTACTCCGAGCTCCTCCCGTGTGACCGAGCTCCTCACCCTATCTCTAAGGGAGCGCCCAGCCACTCTGTGGAGGAAGCTCATTTTGACCGCTTGTATCCGCGATCTCGTTCTTTCGGTCATTACCCAAAGCTCATGACCAGAGGTGAGGGAGGGAACGAAGATTGACCGGTAAATCGAGAGCTTCGCCTTTCGGCTCAGCTCCCTCTTTACCACAACGGTCCGATACAGCGACCGCATCACTGCGCACGCTGCACCGATCCGCCTGTCAACCTCATGCTCCATCCTTCCCTCACTCGTGAACAAGACCCCGAGATACTTGAACTCCTCCACTTGAGGAAGGACCTCTCCACCCACCTGCAGAGGGCAAGGCACCTTTTTCCGGTCGAGCACCATGGCCTCGGATTTGGAGGTGCTGATTCTCATCCCAGCCGCTTCACACTCGGCTGCAAACCGTCCCAGTGCATGCTGCAGGTCCTGGTTCGTTGGAGCCAACAGGACAACATCATCCGCAAAAAGTAGAGATGAAATCCTGTGGTCCCCGAACCGGACCCCCTCCGGCCCCTGGCTGTGCCTAGAAATTCTGTCCATAAATACAGTGAACAGAACCGGTGACGAAGGGCAGCCTTGGCGGAGGCCAACATGCACCGGGAACAGGTCTGACTTACTGCCGGCAATGCGAACACAGCTCTGACTCCGGTCATACAGGGACCGGACGGCCCTCAGCAGAGGACCCCGGACCCCGTACTCCCGGAGGACCCCCCAAAGGACACCCCGGGGAACACGGTCGAACGCCTTCTCCAAATCCACTGGGACAGGTTGGGCGAACTCCCATGAACCCTCGAGTATCCGATGGAGAGTATAGAGCTGGTCCAGTGTTCTGCGACCGGGACGAAAACCACACTGCTCCTCCTGAATCCGAGATTCGACCATCGGCCGTAGCCTCCTCTCTAGTACCTTGGAGTAGACCTTACCGGGGAGGCTGAGGAGTGTGATCCCACGATAATTGGAACACACCCTCCGGTCCCCCTTCTTGTAGAGAGGGACCACCACCCCGGTCTGCCACTCCATTGGCACCGCCCCCGATCGCCACGCGATGTTGCAGAGACGTGTCAGCCAAGACAGTCCTACAACATCCAGAGACTTTAGATAGTCAGGACGGATCTCATCCACTCCCGGCGCCTTGCCACCATGGAGGCTGCCAACCACCTTGGTGACCTCGGCCAGGGAGATGGAAGTATCCGCCCCAACATCCTCAGCCTCTGCCTCCTGGACGGAGGACGTGACGGGGGGATTGAGGAGAACCTCAAAGTATTCCTTCCACCGCCCGACAATATCCCCAGTCGAGGTCAGCCGCCCTCCACCCGCACCATACACGGTGTTGGCAAAGAACTGCTTCCCCCTCCTGAGGCGCCGGACGGTTTGCCAGAACCTCTTCGAGGCCGACCGATAGTCATGCTCCATGGACTCTCCGAACTCCTCCCAGTCCCGGGTTTTTGCCTCTGCAACAGCCCGGGCCGCGGCACACTTGGCCTGCCGGTACTGGACAGCTGCCTCCGGAGTCCCACGAACCATCATTGCTCGATAGGACTCCTTCTTCAGCCTGACGGCATCCCTTACTGCCGGTGTCCACCACCGGGTTCGGGGATTGCCGCCGGGACCAGCACCAGAGACCTTGCGACCACAGCTACGAGCCGCCGCATTGGCGATAGAGGAAGAGAACATGGTCCACTCGGACTTGATGTCCCCCTCCTCTGCCGGGACCTGGGAGAAGCTCTCCCGGAGGTGTGAGTTGAAAGTCCGTCTGACAGGGGGCTCAGCGAGACGTTCCCAGCAAACCCTCACTACACGCTTGGGCCTGCCAGGTCTGACCGGCCTCCTGCCAGGTCTGACCGGCCTCCTGCCCTGCCAGCGGATCCAACTCACGACCAGGTGATGATCGGTTGACAGCTCCGCCCCTCTCTTCACCCGAGTGTCCGAGACACGCGGTCGAAGGTCAGATGATACGACAACAAAGTCGATCATCGACCTCCGGCCTAGGGTGTCCTGGTGCCACGTGCACTGGTGGACACCCTTGTGCTCGAACATGGTGTTCGTGATGGACAGGCCGTGACTGGCACAGAAGTCCAACAACTGAACACCGCTCGGGTTCAGATCAGGAGGGCCGTTCTTCCCGATCACCCCTCTCCAAGTGTCACTGGCATTTCCCACATGGGCGTTGAAGTCCCCCAGGAGAATAACGGAGTCCCCGGGCGGTGCACTGTCCAGTACCCCTCCCAAGGACTCCAAGAAGGCCGGGAACTCTGCACTGCCGTTAGGCCCGTAGGCCGTCACAACAGTGAGAGACTTGTCCCCCACCCGGAGGCGGAGGGACGCGACCCTCTCATTCACCGGGGAGAACTCCAACACGTGGCGACTGAGATGGGGGGCAATGAGTATGGCCACCCCAGCTCGCCACCTCTCCCCGCGGGAAACAACAGAAAAGTGGAGCGTCCAACCCCTCTCAAGGAGTTGGGTTCCAGAGCCCAAGCTGTGTGTGGAGGTGAGGCCGACTATCTCTAGTCGGTATCGCTCAACCTCCCCCACAAGCTCGGGCTCCTTTCCCCCCAGTGAGCTGACGTTCCACGTCCCAAGAGCCAGATGTTGGGTGTGTGGACTGGGTCGTCGAGGTCTCCGCCTTCGACTGCTGCCCAGTTCTCGCTGCACCTCGCCACCACGGACCCCTCTGCAGGTGGTGGGCCCACAGGAGGGACTGCCCGCGTCATCCCTTCGGGCTGAGCCCGGCCGGGCCCCGTGGGCTAAGGCCCGGCCACCAGGCGCTCGCTTGCGAGCCCCGACCCCAGGCCTGGCTCCAGGGTGGGGCCCCGGCTGCGCCATGCCGGGCGACGTCACCGTTCTAGTATTAGTATAGAGTTTTTGTCATTATTAATTTATCTTGTGTTGTGTGCTCCTCATTCCTACTGTTCTGTAACTGGTGATGCAACACTGAAATGTCCCCTTTATTCATCCACTGAAATTGATGAATAAAGGATCTCTAAATCTTAATTTCTCTATTGCCAGGCAGTGGAGGCAGCAGTGGAGGCAGCAGTGGAGGTAGCAGTGGAGGCAGCAGTGGAGGCAGCAGTGGAGGCAGCAGTGGAGGCAGCAGTGGAGGCAGCAGTGGAGGCAGCAGTGGAGGCCGCAGTGGAGGTAGCAGTGGAGGCAGCAGTGGAGGCAGCAGTGGAGGCAGCAGTGGAGGCAGCAGTCTGAGCAGAGACGCCCAGGTTTCCCACGTACCATCCCATGCATTCCCAGCTGAGAGACGCAATCCCTTTGTGTCCTGGGTCTTCCCCTGGCTCCTCTCCACGTGGAGAAGCAGCAGCTCTACTCCGAGCTCCTCCCGTGTGACTGAGCTTCTCTAGGGAGCGCCCAGACACTCTGCAGAGGAGACTCGTGTGGTGCTGGTTTCCACGATCTGGTCCTTCCGGTCATGACCCAAGGCTCATGACCAGAGCTGAGGCAGGGAACATAGTCTGAGCAGGTAAATCGAGACCTCTGACTGTAGCCGCTGCTCACTCTTCACCACAAGAGTTTGATACAACAGCTGCATCACTCTACAGTTGAAACCATTTCAGCAAAACGAAAAAAAAAAATGGTTTTAAGTTGGTTTGTAAAACTCACTACATAGTTTACTCTGGTTTGACAATGTTTATATGCGTTTTTTTTTAACCAGAACTCCATCCATCCATTCATTTTCTTCATTTCTTCATTTCTGGGTCGGGGGGGGGGGGGGGCGGGGGGGTTGGGGGAGCCCAGTGGGGGCTTCAGGCAAAGTGGAGTGAAGTGTATTGCCAAAGGACACAACGACAGCCGACATCAGTGGGAGACAGTGGAGAAGGTCTTCATTTGAATTGCAACAATAGCAAATATGGGTATAATTTATAGTGGATTCTAACTTCTCTTCACAAAAGCCTCTTGACTCATAACATAACACTGATATAAGTAAATGCAATGTTTCCACTTTGAATCCAAGCATGCTAATGGGAGGATGTGTGTTCTCGGGGAAACAACACAATCCGAGGACGATCATTTGGTTTGTAATTTATCTTTTGAAAGGAAATAGATGGAAATTGCTTTTGTGTTTCTTCTTCCTCACAACGTGTCGAACGAAGGATTCTGCAACTAAAACTGTGTTTTTATTCAGACAGACATTGCCTTAAATCGTTGGAGAGAGACGGAAAGACGAGATCACGCTTGTGGAACCCGTGTTAATTCAGATGTGGAAATGAGAAGAGAGAAAGAGAGAGAGAAAACAGATTGAGACCAGAGAGAGAGAACTGAAAGAGACAAAGAGAGAAAGGGACCAGAGAGAGAGAATACAGAGAGACACCAGAGAGAGACGAGAGAGACCAAAGAGAGGGACTAGAGAGAGAGAACAGAGAGAGAGGGACCAGAGCGAGAGAGACAAAGGAGAGAGACCAGAGAGAGACCAGAGAGAGAGAAACCAGAGAGAGACCAGAGAGAAAGACTAGAGAGAAAGACCAGAGATAGACCAAAGAGACCAGAGAGAAACCAGAGAGACTAGAGAGAGAGAGAGACCAGAGTTGGACCAGAGAGAGACCAGAGAGAGAGACTAGAGAGAGAGAGAGACCAGGGAGACCAGAGATAGACCAGAGAGACCACAGAGTGAGAAATCGGAGAGAGACCACAGAGGGAGAGACCAGAGAGAGACAGTTGGTTCAGTTCTGGTGCTTGAAAAACTTGGTCTTAAAAAGCAATAAAACAGAGACATTTTAAATCCTCGGCCAAACAAGAGTATTCGTCCTGTGGCTACATCAAACTTTCGATATTGTGCGGATCATTTCCAAATCTATTGTGAATCCATGAATTATTAAGTCTGCGCCGCCTGAAGCTTTTCCAAAACCCACTCTTAAATTGTACTTTGAAATGAACTCTGTGTCTGTTTGATATAAGTCCAATTGAGCTTTAAGTCCCACAGAGTAATTACAGCACGTCATGTTGGGGCTTGTAAATCAGCAAAAAAGAGGGGCGGTAATAAGAGAGAGAGAGAGAGAGAGCAGAGAGAGAGCAGGAGAGAGCAGAGAGAGAGAGAGCAGAGAGGGAGAGAGCAGAGAGAGAGAGGAGAGAGCAGAGAGAGAGAAAGAGCAGAGAGGGAGAGAGCAGAGAGGGAGAGAGCAGAGAGAGAGAGGAGGGAGCAGAGAGATAGAGAGCAGAGAGAGAGGACAGAGAGAGAGGGGGGAGAGAGAGAGCAGAGAGAGGGAGAGAGACCAGAGCGAGAGACCAGAGAGCAGAGAGAGAGATAGCAGAGAGAGGGAGAGAGCAGAGAGCGAGAGAGCAGAGAGAGAGGGAGAGAGCAGAGAGAGAGAGGGAGAGAGCAGAGAGAGAGACCAGAGAGAGAGGGAGAGAGACCAGAGCGAGAGACCAGAGAGAGAGAGAGAGCAGAAAGAGCAAGGGATACCAGAGAGAGAGAGAGAGAGCAGAGAGAGAAACAACAGAGAGAAAGAGACCAGAGAAAAAAGAGAGAGAGAGACCAGAAAGGGAGAGACCAGATAGAGAGCAAGTGCGGGAGAACATAGAGTGAGACCAGAGAAAGAGAGACCAGAGAGAGCAGAGAGACCAGAGAGAGACCAGAGGGACAAGAGAGAGACCAGAGAGAGACCAGAGAGAGAGAGACCAGAGAGAGAGACCAGAGAGAGAACTATAACATAGAGAGAGAGCAGAGATTTACACAGACAGTACAATGTTGAGGTTGTGTCCAATGGAGTGAGTTGTTTCAGGTCTGTGCTGTAACAATGACAGACGAGAGTTTCATTTCTGCTGCTGCAAAGTCATCAATTATGGAGAGCAGAGGTTTACAGCTCCATCTGAGAGCATCTGCTGCCAGAGAGAGACCAGAGAGACCAGAGAGAGACCAGAGAGAGACCAGAGAGAGACCAGAGAGAGACCAGAGAGAGACCAGAGAGAGAGCAGAGAGAGACCAGAGAGGGACCAGAGAGAGACCAGAGAGAGAGCAGAGAGAGACCAGAGAGAGACCAGAGAGAGACGAGAGAGGGACCAGAGAGAGACCAGAGAGAGAGCAGAGAGAGACCAGAGAGGGACCAGAGAGAGACCAGAGAGAGACCAGAGAGAGACCAGAGAGGGACCAGCGAGAGAGCAGAGAGAGACCAGAGAGAGACCAGAGAGAGAGCAGAGAGAGACCAGAGAGAGAGCAGAGAGAGACCAGAGAGAGAGCAGAGAGAGACCAGAGAGAGACCAGAGAGAGAGCAGAGAGAGACCAGAGAGAGAGCAGAGAGAGACCAGAGAGAGACCAGAGAGAGACCAGAGAGAGACCAGAGAGAGAGCAGAGAGAGACCAGAGAGAGACCAGAGAGAGAGCAGAGAGAGACCAGAGAGAGAGCAGAGAGAGAGCAGAGAGAGAGCAGAGAGAGACCAGAGAGAGACCAGAGAGAGACCAGAGAGAGAGCAGAGAGAGACCAGAGAGAGACCAGAGAGAGAGCAGAGAGAGACCAGAGAGAGACCAGAGAGAGACCAAGAGAGGGACCAGAGAGAGACCAGAGAGAGACCAGAGAGAGACCAGAGAGAGACCAGAGAGAGACCAGAGAGAGACCAGAGAGAGACAAGAGAGAGACCAGAGAGAGACCAGAGAGAGACCAGAGAGAGACCAGAGAGAGACCAGAGAGAGAGCAGAGAGAGACCAGAGAGAGACCAGAGAGAGACCAGAGAGGGACCAGAGAGAGACCAGAGAGAGACCAGAGAGAGACCAGAGAGAGACCAGAGAGAGACCAGAGAGGGATCAGACAGCGAGACAAGAGAGAGACCAGAGAGAGAGACCAGAGAGAACAGAGAGAGACCAGAGAGAGACCAAAGAAAGACCAGAGAGACCAGAGAAACCAGAGAGGGACCAGAGAGAGACCAGAGAGAGACCAGAGAGAGACCAAATAGAGACTAGAGAGAGACCAGAGAGAGACCAGCGAGAGAGACCAGAGCGAGACCAGAGAGAGAGAGAGACCAAAGAGAGAACATAGAGAGACAGAGAGAGACCAGAGAGAGACCAGAGAGAGACCAAAGAGAGACCAGAGCGAGACCAGAGCGAGACCAGAGAGAGACCAGAGAGAGAGAGAGACCAGAGAGAGACAGAGAAACCAGAGAGAGGCCAGCATCTCTGTAAGTGACCATTGAGCCCCTGTGTGTGTCTCTCTCTCTCTGTGTGTGTGTTTGTGTGTGTGTTTGTCTGTCTGTTTGTGTGTATGTGTGTGTGTCACTATGAGTCACGGCTACAGCAGATCTCTCTCCTGGTTTGCAGAGTCTGAGAGGATTGTGGAGGGACGGCCTGGGATTCATTTGCGTGTCGTGTTGTTTGAAGTCTGCTTTGTTGTGTGTTTTTTCCGAGAGTCGAGGCTGTTGTGATATTCAGTTATGCACAAACACACGTCTGACCTAAATCCTAAAGTCAACTCCCCCACACTTTTAATCTACGTTTAGGCTTTGATATAATTGCATTTTTATTCATACTTTTTTTTCTCCTCTCTTTGCTTTTTCCAACTCTTGTTTGACCAAACTGCGTATTTTTTGTTAGCATTTCTCTGTTCTAGTTTTTTTTCCAAAGCAATTATCATTATCATTTCAAAAGCTATGTGTTTATTTGATTTGTGTCTGCTTTTTCTTTGCCCGGTCGCACCACACCATAGTACTAAATTCATTTCAGGTCTGGATGTGTACATTGAGCTCCGTTAACAGGTGGGAGGGGTTAACTCCTTTTGCAGATTGAAACGATTGGATCTGAGTTTACCGTGACGTATGTAATGAGCCCGAGTGACTTGTTAGCATTTAGCATTTAGCCTAGCTTTAGCCATCTCCTTTGCCGCTAACGGAGCCCGTGGGGAGTAGCGCCACAATCTTTGCAGCGATTACATTTGCTAAACATTTCTCTTGCTCCGGCTTCAGTTTCCTGATAGAACCAGACCGGATTACTTTACTATCGCATTCTTCGCCAAACTACAACCTTCCCGTTCGGTGCAAACTCTTGACGTCGCCCACATCTAACAACAACACCCGCCTCCTGTGCTCTCTGATTGGTCGGATGGAATTCAACTGATTGTGATCACAAACACAGGGACCAGACCCAGACGCTACATGCAGGAAATGTTGATTGAGCGGAGTGTACGGACGGATAAGGCCAGGCTAGCCTTTTCTCTATCCTGAGATTTTAAAATGTGTCAAAATGTCAACACTGAATCCTTTTTTAACACAGATTAGGAGAAGTGGAGAAGAGTTACAAATTGCAGGAGAATTGTCGGAGTAATTACATGTTTAATGCAAAATAATAACATTTACTGTACTGAAGAAATACAATGTTGAGCACTGTCACAATTTGGGATGGATTTTTCTTAAGTTTGGTGTGCGTTTGGGAAGTGATCGTAGGTAGAACTGTGGTGTTGGCGGGGTATGCGCGCTCCAAGTCAACAAAATACCTCTGTCCTTGTCCTTTCAAAATGACCTTTTATGGGTCAGCTCACTCCTGGTTTAGTCATGTGACATTTAAGACCTATTATGGACTTTTTAAATGCCACCAAGGACAACGAAGAGGAGAGGCCGGGTTTGGTTCCAGAACTTCAAAAATCCAGTCTTTGTTGAAGGATAACTATAGAGTAAATGGAATCTCCAGGCTGCGTTTTCAGACCAAGAAGCAGAATAATGAGGGAAAATCTGTCAAAATATGTTACAGTTTAAATGCACATTTGAAAGGTTTTCTGGACACTCAAAGATGCCTGAGCACCAGAACTCCCAGAGCAGTAAAATTGACGGCCTTTAGTTTTGGAAGCGTAATTACTCAGTATTTTTGGTCTTTCAAACTTTGGGACTTTTGCTGCGTCTATGTGTAATTTATTTTAGTCTTTCTCAGCAACCTATGAAGAGGGAGCCCTGGTTACTATAACAACACAGCATCATTAGCAGTTAGCATTTAGCCTTTAGCATATAGCCTTTCAACGAAAAGTCTTAGCACTAAGTAAAAGTGAATAAAGGTATAAAAAAAATCTTATACTATACTTAGATGGGTGAAAAACTGTTTTGGGGGAGTTTCTTCTACATCCATTGGTTTGAATGGGAGCAGTCAAAATGACGGCACTGGATGTTGCAGTAATTTCATAATTCGGGCGTTCTGCTCTCCCAAAATTCCATCCACTGAGCGGCGCTGTGATCAAAAAATGACACTGTTTGTTGCCCAGTTCACTTCCGGTTGATTTCATACAATGGCGAATATGGCTCACGAAAACAACAAGCGATTGACAGTGCCTGAATTGCGTGAAAGGTTGAAGCGAAAGGGTATTTGCAGTGTGGGAAAACGAAAGGAGGAATTTTTGTTGCTAGTTCAACGAGCGGATGGTGTTTATGAAGATTTAGAAGAAGATGACAGCGAGCAGAGTGAACGAAAACGGCTGTGTGTGCGAGTGACAGATGGTAACAATGAGAATGAAGTTCAGCTAAGAGGGAAGAATGTGAATTGGACGGATGATTTGCGCGATATGCCACTAGTTAGATACGGGAATGTATTTGCATACAGAAAATGACGAAAACACTCAACCATTTAAAGAAAATGCGCCGGGCATAGAGAACCGGAAGTTGCGAAGGCAAGTGTTACCCATAATGCAACGCAAAATTCAGTCGCTCCCCCGCCCATCGGATGGAATTTTGGGAGAGCAGAACGCCCGAATTGTGGGAGTCCTTGTTTTTATAAAAAGTGAATATAAGTGACTATAAAAGGTTTGAGAGCGGACGTTACCAAAGCAACTATTGTCACCTGTAAATTGTGACAATTTGAGGTAAAAAACTGAGAAAAGTTGTAATTATTTGTTTTATTTTCTGCCAAAGTTCTCTCTCTTATACATTTTCTGATTAGCTGTGAGCAAAATAGTTAAAAGTCTCTCTCTGGTCTCTCTCTGGTCTCTCTTTGTTCTCTCTCTGGTCTCTCTCTAGTCTCTCTTTGTTCTCTTTCTGGTCTCTCTCTGGTCTCTCTCTGGTCTCTCTCTGGTCTCTCTCTGGTCTCTCTCTGGTCTCTCTCTGGTCTCTCTCTAGTCTCTCTCTGGTCTCTCTCTGGTCTCTCTCTGGTCTCTCTCTGGTCTCTCTCTAGTCTCTCTTTGTTCTCTTTCTGGTCTCTCTCTGGTCTCTCTCTGGTCTCTCTCTGGTCTCTCTCTGGTCTCTCTCTGGTCTCTCTCTGGTCTCTCTCTAGTCTCTCTCTAGTCTCTCTCTGGTCTCTCTCTGGTCTCTCTCTGGTCTCTCTCTGGTCTCTCTCTAGTCTCTCTTTGTTCTCTTTCTGGTCTCTCTCTGGTCTCTCTCTGGTCTCTCTCTGGTCTCTCTCTGGTCTCTCTCTGGTCTCTCTCTGGTCTCTCTCTAGTCTCTCTCTAGTCTCTCTCTGGTCTCTCCTCTGGTCTCTCTCTGGTCTCTCTCTGGTCTCTCTTTGTTCTCTCTCTGGTCTCTCTCTCTGGTCTCTCTCTGGTCTCTCTCTGGTCTCTCTCTGGTCTCTCTCTGGTCTCTCTCTGGTCTCTCTCTGGTCTCTCTCTGGTCTCTCTCTGGTCTCTCTCTGGTCTCTCTCTGGTCTCTCTCTGGTCTCTGTCTGGTCTCTCTCTGGTCTCTCTTTGTTCTCTCTCTAGTCTCTCTCTGGCCTCTCTCTGGTCTCTCTTTGTTCTCTCTCTGATCTCTCTCTGGTCTCTCTCTGGTCTCTCTCTCTGGTCTCTCTCTCTGGTCTCTCTCTGTCTCTCTCTGGTCTCTCTCTGGTCTCTCTTGTCTCTCTCTATCTCTCTCTCTGTCTCTCTCTGGTCTCTCTCTGGTCTCTCTCTGGTCTCTCTCTGGTCTCTCTCTGGTCTCTCTCTGGTCTCTCTCTGGTCTCTCTCTGGTCTCTCTCTAGTCTCTCTCTGGTCTCTCTCTGGTCTCTCTCTGGTCTCTCTCTGGTCTCTCTCTGGTCTCTCTCTGGTCTCTCTGTCTCTCTTTGGTCTCTCTCTGGTCTCTCTCTGGTCTCTCTCTGGTCTCTCTCTGGTCTCTCTCTGGTCTCTCGTTCTCTGGTCTCTCTCTGGTCTCTCTCTGGTCTCTCTCTGGTCTCTCTCTAGTCTCTCTTGGTCTCTTTCTGGTCTCTCTCTGGTCTCTCTCTGGTCTCTCTCTGGTCTCTCTCTGTTCTCTCTCTGGTCTCTCTCTGGTCTCTCTCTGGTCTCTCTCTAGTCTCTCTCTGGTCTCTCTCTAGTCTCTCTCTGGTCTCTCTCTGGTCTCTCTCTGGTGGTGATGTCTTTGTGAAAAAGGTGTTGGTTACATATCTGGCAACCTGAGTCAGGGAGAGTGGGAGAGGCTGCAGTACCACCTTTGTCCACATTTGTACATTCTGCTCCTTTAAAGTAGACCGTGGCGCCTCGAGGGTTAGCATGTCAGGGGTGTTGTGTGTCTTACTCGCAGACCGCCGCCACGCCGCTCTCGCTGGTCACGTTCTCCTGCTGGTTGTCCAGACTCTGTCCGAGCTCCAGGACGCACTCGGAGAAGCCTCTGTAGGCGCTTTCACACCGCACGTCCACGGCCTGTCCCCGCGCCGCCACACACACCAGCACTGCAACATTTACATAACAAACACTGCATTTCATTCTCACACTCTCATCACCAGAGCCGCCGCCGCCGTCCTCCTGATGGAAGAGCGCTCGTTTGGAGAAAGGAGGAACATCCGAGGCACTAGAGCAGGGGTGTCCAAACTTTTGAGTAAGAGGGGCCACTTTAGCTACGACCCTGATTGTAAAACTGTTGTGACTGGATTCAGGCTGTTTGAGGCTTTACAATTAGCATTAGCATTGGCTGTTGTTGTGTCCTTGGGCAAGACACTTAACCTCTGGGAACAGCAGGTGCCACAGTGGGGGCGGCTGCGGCTGTAAAGTGCCAAGCGGGCGTAGTGTCCTTAGGCAAGACACTTCCCCCACATTAGAATGAGTCTGGTGTGTGAGTAAGTAAGTAAGTAAGTAATCTTTATTTATATACCGCCTTTCACAGACCAGAGTCACAAAGCAGTTTACAGTTGTTATTTTTGGGCACTTGTCCTCTCACTCCACACAGAGATGGTGTGTGTGAATGGTTGGTGGTGGTGGGAGGGGCTGATGGCACAGACTGGTTGCCTCGCTTCTGTCAGTGTGCCCCAGGGCAGCTGTGGCTATAGTAGTTTCACCACTGTGTTTGGAGTGAATGAATGATGTGAAGCGTCTTTGAGTGTCAAAAAAGCGCCAAATAAGAATTGTTATTATTAAAATTAGCCACATTAGCGCCTATTTGGGATGTTGCGACATATTCACAAATTAAAAGTCAGTAAATACAGATAAAGTTAACAACGTGATTCCAAAGGTTCTCAGCTTTACAACATAACATGACTACATTGGTGGAGCTTAAGTTGGCTGGACTAACACTGTCAAGGCGCCTCAGTGATTACTTTGTGTTGGTGAGGCAGAGGGCCAGATGAAATGACACAGCGGGCCGCATTTGGCCCTCAGGCCTCAGTTTGGACATGCCTACACAGAGTAAAGTAAAGGAAAACCCTTTGGTGAGCCTTCTTCAGGGCAGGTCAGAGGTCATACAGGGCACCAGGTGTGGTTTAAATACAATCAGCACCTGTCACATGATCTAGGCAGGATAATAACAACTATTTTAATGTGTAGATCATGTGACAGGTACTGATTACATACATGCATCAAGAGTTCCGAGCTTCCGGCTCGATGGCACGGCATTGTGGGAAGTTTTCTCAAAAAGGTGGGCGTAAAATCACGCTGCCGTATTGGATTACATGTTGTGAACGTGATATCTCTTTCTTGTTTCCAAACCAAAGATTGTTTTAATAGCTAAGAAATTCACCAATTTCAGACATTTTGAAGGTAAGGTAAAGATTTTTTCATTTAACAAAAAAGGTTTTAGATGTAAACAATCTTTACCTTACCTTCTAAATGTCTGAAATTGGTGATTTTTTTAGCTGGAAATAAGAGAGAAAGTTCACGTTCACAACATGTAATCCAATACGGAAGCGTGATTTGATGCCCACCTTTTTGAGAAAACTACTAATAATAATGTAAGTAATCTTTATTTATATAGCGCCTTTCACAGACCAGAGTCACAAAGCGGTTTACAATTGTTAATTTTGGGCATTTGTCTCTCACTCCACACAGAGATGGGAGCAGGGTCAGAACAGGAGGCACATGCCAGAACTATTGTACATGTTTTTAGTGGTAGGGGAAACCGGAGTGCCTGGAGGAAACCTACGCAGACACGGGGAGAACATGCAAACTCCACTCAGAAAGGCCCTGGTCCGACCGGGATTCAAACCCAGGACCTTCTTGCTGAAAGGAGAGAGTGCTATCCACTCAGCCACCATACCGCCCATGTAAATGCTTTGGTTAAATATATCACTTTTTTAGACACTCAAACCTGCTTCACATGTCATTCTTTCTCTCCAAACACAGTGGTGAAAAACTACTACTGTAGCCACAGCTGCCCTGGGGCACACCGACACAAGTGAGGCAACCAGTCTGCGCCATCGGCCCCTCTGATACCATGACCACACACACACACACACACACCGGACTCATTCTAATGTGGGGGAAGTGTCTCTCCTAAAACACAGAACATTCACAGAGTTAATGCCTGAGTGGCTGAAACACGATCCCTTGTCTTTAGTGCCTCGGATTTTTTTTTCTTTTTATCAAATGTTTGTCTCTGCGGATCCTGAGAGGACAAGAAAAAATGTATTCATCTCAGAAAAATGCATCCACTGAAAAACATGACTGAAATGAAAATGTCTTATCGTTATTAGCAATAAGAAACGACCACTTACATTTTTATAATCTGCTATAAGACTTGTTATAGAAATGTCTTCAAACCAGTCAAATAATCAGATAAAAAATATACATATATGGTCCTGGATCTACAGCCCGTCTATCCCTCAGAAACTGGACCCTTCTGATTAAAAGCCAGAAGGGTCTAAGGACAGAGATGATCCAGGACACTCCACATTCAACCACATGTATGGACATTTATCAACATTTATGGACATTTATCAACATTTATAGACATTTATCACCCACCACTAATGGACCAATGGCTCTATGTGTTTGTTAGCATTTCCTATGATTCTCTGATCTGTGTTGGCGAATCGACAGTCCTCAGAGATAGAGCTACTGTCGTGATTTAGGGCTACACACAAAATCTACATTAAGACAATGACCTGAGAATCAAGCCATTTTCATTGTGGAACAAAGCTGGATCCTTGCATCTCTCCACAACATGTTAATAATTTGGAACAGCATCAAACAAACAGTCAGATGTAAAAGGAGGCATAAGTTCTATAGCACTCTTCACACCAGTGTCTCTTTGAGCTCATAATTATCCCAAAGATATTAAGATCGCATTGATGTATACGCAGCAATTACGGTGAACTATTTCTGGCTCCAGATTATGTTATGCCTTCACAAAGCCCACGTAATGTAATGTGATAGTGTATAGTTGTAATATGCGGCTGTGGTGGGTGTGTAGCAGAAACAGCGCGCTACTATCACGCATTTTCTCCACTCATTCATATAAACACACACTTCTGCTCCAACATCACCGTTTATCCAGTGATGGAGGAATCTTAATTTTGGGGGAAAAAACACAAAAAAACGGACATTTGCAACGTTTTCCAGGCTAATAATCATGAACATGGATTTCTCACCTAAGGCAATCGCTACAACACCTCCTGTATTCTTCTGCGGAGACATATCATCCCATGTCAGAGAGGCGCTGCTGGCAGAGGAGAGCCGGGCTGGACGCTCACGGACGCGGACGCATGAGTGCCACAGGGTCCGGGTGGGAGTGGGGGACAGAGGAATGCGGTGGATGTAAAAACGGGGCCCCGATAGTGACGCGATGCCTGCCCCCCGGTGCTGCGGCTGAGCTCATGCCCACTTTGAGAGCTCCATCAGCGGATACAGCGCGCGCAGTGGGGCGGGGAGAGCGCAAGAGAGAGCAGGGGAGGGGTGGAGCGGAGGAGACATGTTGGGAGTGGAAGGATCAGGAGTGCGTGGGTGTCGAACAGGGCTGCGGAGTACTTACAAAATGTTCGAAAATATAACTGAATTCATGACTTAAAATGTGTTTTGCTTAGTATTCTGTTACTTTGGAAAAATTAGTGCCTGTATTCCGAATTCTTAGAATACTTTAATCTATGGTTGAAATTGTTTTAAATTATTACCTAGATTTATATTATAATTATTGTTTATTTATCGAACTTAAAAAGGTAAATTTCTAAATATTTATATATATATATATATATATATATATATATATATATATATATATATATATATATATATATATATATAATTGAAAACGTACATACACATATATGTATCTGTAATAAAAAAAAATAAAAGAATAATAATAAAACAAAAAGAAGATAAGAATTTTATTTTTATAATAATACAAATAAAAATGAACAACATTTCAAGATAAGATTATCTTATCTTACAGTTCCAATATGGCCGCCGTTGCCGCTGCTTCCTCTAACGCCGCGTGCCCCCTCCCTCCCTCCCTTCTCTCCCCTCCTGCCCCTCCCTCCCCTTCCCACCCCTCCCTTCCTGCAGGCAGCATCAGCACCAGCAGAGACGCCTCTTATAGACTCCAGCGTGACATTTGGGCGCGCCTTTTCTACAATATTTATGACATGTGATGAGACACGGTTCATAGACGCAGCCATGGAGCATGATGGTGTCACACCAACACAGGGTTTTATTTCACACGAGAACATGTCAGAGAACCATATTTGTCCCACTGTGGGGAAATGTCAGTGTTGCAGTGCACTAGGAACTAGTAAGACCACACAAGGAGCTCACAGAATATACAATGTTAGAATCTGCCATGCCTCATAACTCGCTGTAAAAATGCTTCATAAGAGCACGTGCCGATATATCTGTAAATATATAAAGTGTAAATTAAACATGGGAGCATAAGTGACAGTCTGAAATTGCAGTGTTTACTTTTTACAGTGAGATGACA
Organism: Knipowitschia caucasica; assembly: GCA_964034765.1. Taxonomy (NCBI): domain Eukaryota; kingdom Metazoa; phylum Chordata; class Actinopteri; order Gobiiformes; family Gobiidae; genus Knipowitschia; species Knipowitschia caucasica. The sequence goes on from OZ035828.1 coordinate 4,482,762, forward strand.
GTAGTTATCATTGTACAGTCTGACAGCAGCAGGAATGAAAGACCTGTGGAACCTCTCCTTCTCACAGTGAAGGTAGATAAGTCTGTCACTGAAGCTGCTTTTTATAAGACTAATGTTTATTGTGTTGTCCCTAATCAAATAAATACATTCAATTCATTTCAACTTTGGCCTCAGGGAGCGTGTGTGAATGGCAACATGTTTTGTTTTTGTGTTTTTATTGAGAAAGTGAGAATTGGCAAGTCCTTTTACACATTTTAAGCTTTAGGCCCCAGAGACAGATGTGTTGAATGAATCTAATGTTTTGCATTCAAGGCCAAGGCCATGTCTTTTTGCACAGAGAAGCCGTCTTCCCGTGGACCCACCACCTGCAGGAGGATCAGCGAGGGACTGGTGCTGTGAGACTTGGGTGCAGCTCTGACTGTCACCCTGTAAATACATTTCTGTAAAATTACAATGAAATTAAATAAATGTTATTTTGAAAAACAATTCAAACATGCAAATTTATGTGTATTTGGTTAAAAAACATCCGGTGGCGTTTTATTACCACATTTATGATGTGATTACAAAAAAACTTTACAATACCATAAAATCATAATGTGATTACCGTAATTTGACATCAACTTGGAATGCTGGGAAATCTTTGCGAGCAACCGTGAGTGTGAGAGCTGCACACTCTGCTTTTGTTAAAATGATGCATTTGTTGTAGAAGTAAAGAATTCAACTATTGTCTTGTATAAACTGAAGATGTTAAAAAATAATTGAAAAGTTGTGTTCATTAAAGGAAAACAAAATTATACTGTAGTTTCTTGTTCAATGAAACTGATTAGAAACGGAAACAGTTGTATTGTGTAATAATACAACATTATCATTATAATAACTTTGTTACTTACGTGGCAATAAAAATTATTCTGATTCTGATAATGCTGTTTTTGAATTATCAGGAACAGTTAAATCCTGAAATCACAAAGTCATAATGTGATTCAGTGAAACACTCTTTAACCGTTAATATTAGCAACGGTAATGCCATGTTGAGAAAACGGTATTTCCCTGGAACCATGTTTGCCAGATTTTTACCGTTTTCCTACACGGACATTTTTTACAGTGCACCCCCCCGACCCAGAAATGGATCAACAAAGGGGTAGAAAATTACATGACATTTTGAATGAATTTCATTCTGTGCTCATGAATCATTGCTTATACCAATTAAACGTAAAAAGTTCATTTTGTCTTCTTCTGTTTAAGGCGTTGAAGGTTCTTCAAGAAAGTATGGATGGAGACGAGAGGAGATTGAAATCAAGAGGCAGGGCACACGGACCATGAACAGAGACGAGGGGGCTTTCACCTTGGCTCACACTTGGGACTCACTTCTCCAGAGACCACAGGGAGGAGGGGCGTGGTCAGGGGGGAGGGGCGTGGTCAGTCTGAGGGATCTGTGAGCTCAGTGTCAGCTCTGATGAAGTGTTCCGCTGCAGTACTAGCTTTCTTTACTTTCTGGTCTTATTAAAAGATTAAACCAATTTCACCCCATTTCACATTAGACACATGCACATAGCACAGGTGAAAATACTAATAATTACACATTTTTAAAAAAAGAGGTAAATGACAAATACCACAAGGGGAAGATCCATCCATCCCAATTCTAAAAACATAACAGCAAGTGGTTTTCTTTTATTATCTTTTTATGTATCTGTTTTTGTTTTTTGACAAATTATCTTAATTTGAAATGACTTTGGATTCAAAAACAACTACGTCAAATATCAAGAAGAGATGTATTTGAAGGCTAATAGTTAAATGTTAATAATAAATAAGTGTGCTGTCCATGTGACTCGGAAATGGGTAAAGCAGAAGAAAATCATGTCTATATTCTTAAATACTTAACATAATTGCAATTTATTTTTTTTACACACACTATATAAATGACCATAGACCGTATCACAATTCAAACACACGTTGATAGAAACATGACTTGACTTTTTGAGGTTGAGACGAAGTTTCTAAGCCGTTTCAAATTTAAGTTTAATTCCCTTAAAAGCCCTTTCAAAAGATTGGATATGACATTTGGGTCTTTTTGCACTAAAATGTCTGAAAAGGCTCAGGCCAAAGAGGCTAATAGAAGGAGAGTAGTCAGCGGTGCAATATTTATGAGCTAAAAGACAACATTTAGACAAGCTGCAGAAATGAAGGAAAACCTGTAGGGGCAAATGGAGCGTTCACTGCTGCCACTGCCGCTGCTGCTGCTGCTGCTGCTGCTGCTACTGCTGCTGCTGCTGCTGCTGCTGCTGCTGCTGCTGCTACTGCTACTGCTGTAGCTGATACTACTGCTGCTGCTGCTGCTGCTGCTGCTGATACTACTGTTGCTGCTACTACTGCTGCTACTGCTGCTGCTGCTGCTGCTGCTGCTGTTACAGGAAAACACATTAGGAAGAGACAAATTGAACTCGAGCTAATTGAGAACAAATGTAATCTCCTGTTTGTGGTCCTTTTATGTTCCAAATCTACAAAGGAAAACAAATTAAAACGGTGAATGGTGAAGAAAAATACAGAACTTGTTGTACTCTAAGCTGCTACTTTTTTACCGTTTCTGTCTGAATATTGTGGCCTACACGCAATGCCTGCAATGTATTTATTTTTAATGTGGTAGAGCGCCCCCTGGAGTTCAGAAGGGATTGGGGCACAGTTATAACAGATGTGGATCTCCAGAGCTGATGACGCACATTAGCACACATTCTTGCTTCTTGGGTGTTTATGTGAACAGCATCTATTAAGCCTATACTCGCGCGCGCGGCGCGTATGTGATGATCAGAGCAGAGTTTATGGACTTTATTACTTTGTGGCAGTGGGATAACCAGGCAGGAGACAGGCCCAATGTAGACCACTGGGGCTAGAGATCACAGGGACCACCTCGGACTGAGGAGTAAGCCCGGGTAGCACAAAACAAGGCCCAGGAGACGACAACCCTGGACGGAGAGGTTTGTTAAGCGGTGGGACGGGGTGGAAAGAACCGAACTGGCCGTGGCACAAACGAAGCTCCAGAAACAAAACTCCAGGTGTGGAAAAAGAAAAAAAGAAAAGGCAGCTGACTGAGTTCCAATGTGGTCGGTCCCTTCTGTCGAGAGGTGAAAAATAAAATCAACCAAAATGCAGGACTGAAAATAAAAGTGTAAATTAGCTCATTAAAACCAAATCCAGGATAAAAACAGGTGCACACACAGGTGTTACGCATGGGGTAAACAATCAAAAGACAGACAGGAACTAAAACATCAACAAAAAGTCCACAGCATGACAGACAGAGCGTTAAATCTGGTTGTCTATTAGATTTATTTAGCTTTTGTTGATAATAAGAACAGGTTTTAAATAGCAACTTTTCAGGACACTCAAAGAAGCTTCACATACACAGTGGTGATAAACTCCTACTGTAGCCAC